>OX453077.1:15195809-15300648 GCA_949699795.1 Spicauda simplicius | reverse complement strand
AAAATCCTACTGGTGGGCTATGAGTGTAGAAAGCGTGTTTAACTGTTTGGCCAGGAATCGAACCCGGGACCCATTGCGCGGCAGACCGGTATGGTAACCGCTCCGCCACGCGGTTCCTCAATCACCCACATCTAATTATACATACATACTTAGACACATACCGCAATGTATATGGCATACGAGTACATGGACTAGTGTAGATGTATATAAGTAAGTACATACACATAGACAGAGATGTACGTTTGTAAAGTTGGTTACGTGAAAGGGAATACGTCCGGCGCGCAGGCCACTTGAAACTCGACGAGACACAGGGCTGCCACTTGACGGGAATAACATTGGACCTACTTTTGCGAAAAGGAACCAACTTTATTAATTTAATAATATTGCTATTTATAATTGCTCAAGTTCTATATTAATTATTTTTTTTGGTAATTTGACTTTGTAAATAATTTTTAATACTGGAATTTTGTAATTGTTGGAATAATTTGTTGCACGCCATGAAAGTATATGGCTGATTGTGTTAGAACTATATATTTTGATCTGAGATATATATTTATCTATATATATATTTTTAAATATATATCTATATATATTTTTAAATATATATCTATATATATTTTTTACACCACAATTATTGCAAATAAATATATTCTATTCTATTCCAACGAGTTTTCCTCCTATTATTGTTGAAAATGTTGATAATTTTCAATAATATCATATTTGTATACATAGACCAAATTATTTTGTGCAACATTGTAAAAAGATTTTATTAAAAATAACCTAAAATTATACAGTATACAAAATTTTGACAAAAATGGTTTTTTTTCAAAACTCGTAGTTGATTCTGTTTTACATACTGTCGTGTGTGGGTTGATTCTGTTTTGTATAAGTAGGTCCCATTTATAGATTTCTCGTCGTTCGATATCCATTATCCATCTTATTCATCCATCCAGCTTATTGAGGTTCACTGTTGGAGACAGGCTTGCCCTAAATGGCGCCATTCTAACTGGTCTTGTCTGAATCCAACAGTTCACGTTATACTATTCAGGTTATTTGATACATTAGCTATACTCGTCAACCTATTATTGTCCCACGGCTTGGCACGGGCCTTCTCTCGGAATGAGAGAGTTTTTAGGCCATAGTCCACCGCGCTGACCAGGTGCGAATTGGTGGACATTAGCTATATTACTTTAAAATGGCGGCTGCAAACAGAAAAAAGGTTTTTTCATGTACAGTTTGTGGTGGACTTTTTCATCCCAAAGGATATCAGTCTATTCTTTGAAATGTAAGTAGTGACGCTTATTCTAGCATGACATAATTTGTATTTCGGTATGGAATGTGGATTTCACTTCTACATATTATTACATATGCTCACATGTTAATACGTATAACCTCATGTGTACAATGTCAATGAAATGAAATGAAATGAAATGTCTTTTTTTGCGTAGGCCTACGGAGGCACTTACAAATTGTCAGTTACATACGTTATTTTTTTACACTACCACCGGATCAAAAGATAACCTCAACTGAGAAGATCCGGCAAGAAACTCAGTGGGTTTGTCTTTTTTCTTTGTATATCTTTTTATTGCCATATTGCTTTTACATTGCTATAAAAGTTATCTCCAGTATCTTGCCTTATATTTGTCTGTACAAGAAGCATATATGTAATATGTATAACCACGTTAAGGGTTGTATTGGTTTCCATGCGAACATTGGACATATAAAGACAGATACACAAACACCCAGACCCAGAACAAGAATCTTAATTCATCATTCAGATGGCCAGACTTCTGGCCGGGAATCGAACTCAGAGCCCACTGCGTGGAAGACCGGTACGGTGACCGCTCCGTCACGTGGGTGTAATATATAATGTTAGGAACAACACTAGACGGTACCTCCATTCGTAAAGCACAGCCCTGGAGAAGTGGAGTAGAGATTCTCAGGGAGCGGTATGTGGTGTACGACTTACATACGAACGTACATATATATATGTATGTATATAGTGTACTGACACCCGCGAGACAACTCTGGGAACGCAGTTCTGCTAACTTTATACATTTTGTCACGGTTATTTCACGTATGGGTAGGGACTATAGAAATATTATTCTTATTGCTAAAGAGACGTGCCCCTCTTGTGTCCCCTTGGTAATGGTAAAATTTTGCGATTCTTAATGTTTCCAAGGTTTTTTAATCCTTGTGAAGGTCGCTGTTTTTGTGTTAGAGTTTGACTAAAATTTTGTTGATGCTGGTCTAATTTGTAGAGAGAAAAATTGTATAATTCGTTCTGGTATGATAGAAATAATATAATACATGATGAATGGTCAAACTTCAAGCATACAGATAAAATTTCCATTTTATCTGTATGCTTGAAGTTTTGTGAGTGTGAAGTATAACTGCGGTGTCTACAATTAATGTAATTGGTTTTTTATTTATACCGTTTTAATAAAACTAGTCACCCGTAGCATCGGCCGAAATTCGACCGTAATTTAAATTAAAAATCAAATGTCATCTGACATTCTTGACGTTGTGTCTTTTCATTTTCATTTACTAAGTACATATGTGTTTGTGACAAATGCAAGGCAGTGTGTGTAATGTGTTTTTAGTTGATTTTATGTATGAAAAATGCATTATTTGAAAAAAATATTAACATTCTGCACTCTTTCTCTACGTCCACTATAACCGTGCAAAATTTCATACTAATCCGTCCGCGGCATATTACTTAAAAATCCGTCACAAATTTTTGCTTCACGTATTAATATAATAATTATAGAAAAAGAATAAATAATAATAATGAATCAGTAATAAAGACAGATCTTCTATTAAAGGAAAACACATTTTATTTATTTATTTATATACATTTGTCATGTAATTAGTACTACACGTAGAACTAGCAGTAGTTCTATTAGTTCTACTTGTTTTTTCTAAAATATTTTACATTAAGGCTTGGCAGCCTATCTAAAGCTTACGTCAATTAATTTTGTTTCGTAATGTTTCCCGTTATTTTTGGTAATTTCGTTATATTTACGCTATGTTACACTAGGTAATTTAATTACTATTAATTACTAAAAATATTATAATGTTCTAATAAAGCAAGAGAAGTACAGGGCAAAACGATTTCTTATTGAAGTTCTCTAAAAATACACCATAGACACATTTAACATAATGAACGAGACTGGTTTATTTCTGACATCAGCATCAAAGGTCTTATGAGTATGCGAATCATTAGGGGATAAAAAATGCCATAAAAATATGTGGCGGGAAAAAATCAATCAATCGCGAGCGTGACATGCGCAGTGGGTTCCGTAGCTGCCGGGACTTATCCGGGGTGGAAACCCGGGTAGAGAGGATCCGACGTGTTAATCCACGGACGGTATTATATCTACATATATAGTATATGTATGTTAATGTTTTAGTTCTCTTTATGTAATTCAGCTTTCGTGTTATGTTTGTGCAAAACACGAAATTAGTAGACGGATTAAAGTTTTTTTTAACAATGTTGCATTTCTTTAACGGGGTGTCTTTATGTGGCAAACGAGCATGCAGTCTACCTGATGGTAAGTGGTCACTGCCACCCATGGACATTTGTAAGCAACTTCAAACAGAACATGTGTTCAATCTGAAGTCAATCACATGTGAGCACTGAGATGGTCGCCTCATATAAAAGTGTGCAGGCAACCACACCCTTCCAACGAAACGCAAAAAAATGTTTGAGGCTAGAACTAGGTGTGGTGGTGGTTCTACCACCTGCTAATTACTACTTTTTATTCTTTCTTTTTTGACTTATATTCTGTGACCATTTTAGTCCTCATGAGTAGCAACGCTCGTAATTGATTTCAGATAGAACTTCTTTTCTATATGAAGTTGATTATAGATGACCATGAGTGGGAGAAACCACTTATCATGTGGACAGAATGCTTTGTTTTTTACTCAATCTTAATAAATAAATTGAAAATAATTTCATTTTATATTTACAAATTACGTCACAGTAAAGCGTGATCGGGCTTAGCTACTTACAAATACATACTTGAGAACATTTTCCTCTTTTCATTTGTCGACAAATCGACAAATAAATGAACCTCAACTTTCTTAACAATAAAAAATGTGTGCGTGTACTAGCGTACACTCGTAAGAAGTGAAACTTCTTTATTATGACGTTATTTTTCAAAAAATAATTTACTATATGCAACTTTACAGAAATTGGTTAAATAAAGTTAAATTAGATAAAGTTCAATAAAAGGCTTTTATTACACTTTATCTAATAATCTAATCTATAATAATCTATCTAATATCACGCGTAGTAGGGATAAGAAAAAGATGGCGCGTAACGGGGAAAAAAGATGGCGCGTAACAGAAAAAGATGGCGCATAACGAAAAAAAAAGATGGCGCGTAACAGAAAAAGATGGCGCGTAACGAAAAAATGTTACACTAAATTTTTTTCCAACCCCGATAAAGAAGTTTCACTTCAAAAATTTAAAGATTTATATAATTTAACGTGCTTAGTTTTCACTATATGGGAGACGCGTTGTTTCCGCATTGCGAGACATTTTCCTTGACCTAGCATACTCACGTGACGAGAAGCCGTCTTGTACGAGTTTTATCTACTGGTGGACTTATTTGCTATCTATTTAGAGAAAATATTTCGTTGTTATCGTAAACATTATCGCGGAATCGATACATTTGAATATGAATCGAGTACCTATAGTACCTATACACTATATGCGGGTTTTTGAATTATTTTCAAATAAAAAAATATTGATTTTGAGTCCACAACATAAGTAAAAATCGGTATGCCACGAATTTTGTTACATTCTAATATGACAATCGCCATATTGTGGCCATTTTGCCCGCATGTCATCCTTTTCAAATTGATTTTGAAGTGCATTTTATATCCTTTTTTATTAGGATATGTATTTCTGACTGAAGGCGTTTGAACGCCTTGTAGTTCGACTACAGGGGGACCACCCCCACACCTATTCGTGCACAATAACAACAGTGTTTTGAGCTTCTATACACTGGCCTGGATAGTGTAATAAGGGAACATACTCATCCAATGCGTTTCAACTTAGTCTTCACTAGAACTGTGAGCGTACATAAGAAATAAATACATAAATAGAAAACATACATTGACGACCCGCGTGGCGGAGCGGTTACCATACCGGTCTGACGCGCAATGGGTCCTGGGTTCGATTCCCGGCCAGTCAGGTATCTGAATGATGAGTTTAGATTCATGTTCTGGGTCTGGGTGTTTGTGTATTTGTCTTGTGTGTGTCCATGGTACCCACGACACGGAAGGAAATCCTACTGTGGGGCTATGAGTGTAAAAAGTGTATATATATTTTTATACATACGCTCGATAAAGATTACTGTCCTTCTGACGCGGTCGGATAATTTCAGACCACAGAAGGCACTGATCACTTACCATAAGGTGCACTGCATGCTCTTTCACCATATTTTAATTGCATAAAAAATCATCAATATGCTTATTTATATGTAGCAATTAATATACTTGTTTAAAAGGATGATTAAATAATTAGCTAAAACATCACTTGTCTATTAAAAAGTAATTTAGATAACTTTACCCGTACCATTAGCTTCTCAAACCTTAAAAAATTACGACCCACCGAAACGCTGAGTGGCGGAGCCTACAAAAAGCTGTAAAAATATTTCACTCTTCCCTCCGCTAAAACTGGGTATTTTGGTAAGCAAACTCCGGCTTATTTTAAAATTTCACCCGGCCCCGACGTATCTGGCTCCTTTGAGGTTACAAAATTCCTAGCTAGAAATTCGAGGCTGTCTCCTAGGAAATTTCTGGTCTTGGCAGCTTATGATAACGTTTTCTATTTATTTTGGCGACGAAAGGTATTTAACACTTTATGTAACTACATAACGTGATGAATTCTCTCTCAGTTGTGTCAGAGTTTCGAGAACGATTCAAACATGATTTCTAGATATTTTTACAATAAATTGGGCTATTTAACATCAAACGCAAACGCAAAGTTTTATCTTTATCGGCTTATGTTCTTTATACAGGCCTCAACGTTAGCAAGTAATACGAAGTTCAAAAACTTATAACTAAAAGAATATGACTAACCATTATTTCAGTATGGTAAAACATGCATAGAATACTTGTCAACTTGCACATTTGCATGACTTCATATTTTGAACATAATATGAATATTTATCATCTATAATTTGCATGTCCTAATGGGTCGAGTGTGCGCATGCCACAATGGATGGAGTAGCACATATTGGACGTAAGATTTTTTTTATCCAATTCAAGTAGCAAACGAGCATGCAGTCCAATGGTAAGTTGTCATTGCCACCCATGGATATCTGTAAGCAACTTCAAATAGAACGTCGCTTCTATCTGAAGTCATTTACAAATGCGTTGCTACTCCAGAGGACTAAGATGGTCGCCTCATATAAAATGGTGCCAGCAACCACGACTTTCCATCCAAGCACAAGAATTTCTTTACGCTAGAAATAGATGAATGTAAAATGTAATGTAGATGAGAATGTAAATAAATCTTACGCCAAGTAAATAAATAGTTGATTGATTGACATCTTTTATTTTAACAAAATAAACGTTATTTCACAACTCAGTTGTTTACTTTGTTTCAAAGACAGGGTTTCTCAAAGTGGGGGACGGCAGTTAATCATAGGGGTGATCAAAATTACGTAATAACAGCTACACAGCTAATTCGAGCATGCAACACGCTTGATGATACACGCATCACTAAATCAAATCACGGCGCTCCATTTGCGACAAGAAACAACTCCGCACATCGTATTAATTGAATGTAACGCATATTTATTGATCTGTAACTGTTTTCTTAAATTGTCTACTTTATCTTTTATAGTACGGTCTATTACTGCTTCTAAAATGATGTCGAAATAGAGTTACAAAGGTTTGAATAGAAAAAGATCGCTAAGAAACCGTAACTAAGTAGGTAAAATAAATAAAATTTGATAATTGGAAATAAGAGCCATCAAGATTCTATTTCAATTTATTTAAAAGAGGATTTTTAAAACTCCGCTTCATCTTAAGAACATTGATTCAAATATTTAGACAAAATTAACAATTAACACTTATGTTGATATGGCAACGTAGTGAGATAGATGAATAATAATATTTCCAAATTTGCTTCTTTTGTAAACCGTCAATATATACAACTTAAGATTAAAAATAAATGGTTGACACGTCTTTTTAACGGCGCAGCACGTACGAACAGAAGGAGTACATGAACATCAACTTTGAGAAGCCCTGCACTATGGCACCGCGATGTTATGAGTCAGATGTTTCTAGATGCACCTTTCACCGTGCGGTCGGCGCACGGTAATTATAGTCTCATGTAATTTGCACCTTTTTTCCTGCGGCTTCTGGTCGGCGGCAGCGGCTCGTTTTACCGCATACGGTAAAATATTGACCGCTGGATCGGAATCGCTAGGGTTACATTGTGGATATTTAGGCTAGTTTTTTTTCATCTGACTGAAGTAGTAAACGAACATGCAGTTCACCTGGTGGTAAGTCACCACTTCCGCCCATGGATATCTGTAATCAACTTCATACAGAACATGGGTTCCATCTGTCAATCACAGATGCGTTGCTACTCCCGAGATATGATGGTTGCCTCACGTGAAAGTGTGCCGGCAACCACACCTTTCCATCGAAACGCAAGAAATGCTTCACGCTAGAAATAGGTGTGGCGGTGGTACTGCCCCGGTCGCACTACACTGATTCTACCACCTTGAGAGTTTAATAACAGGGGTTAGGCGTTGCTGTGTTCTGGTCTCCAATGTGTGGTGAAGTAGACAGACATACTGATCCGAAGGGTTCTAATTCAGTCCTCAGTGGTAACAACGTATCTGTGGCCAATTCCAGATATGCTCTATAGATAGATGTTATCACTATCTCTACAAAGTTGCTTCCCGCTGTCTGTCCCTATGTATGCTTAAATCTTTAAAACTATGTTATGGACTTTAATGCAGTTCTTTGAATAGATAGAGTGAGTCCAGAGGAAGGTTTTTATGTATAATACATGCATAATATAGTGGAGGTACACTGATAATTTTAGATTTCTGACTTTTCGGCGGAACGAACTTCGCCGAGTCTACTAGTAAAATATATTTATTAAAAATCTTTATTCACAAAGGTCTTCACTCAGCTTATAGCTTTAGATAACAGTGGTCACCTATAACACGGCCTAAAAATCAGTCCCTACAGTCCCTAAAGTCTCTACAGATGATTCGGGTAGCTAGCTGTGACAGTCAATGCCGATGTTTTTAACGACCCTGGTGACACGAATGGGTTCCAGGTTCAAACCCCGGCCAGGCATCTGAATAATGACTTTAGGTTCTTGTTTTGGGTTTGGGTGTTCGCGTATTCTTCGTTTTGTGTATCCGTGGTACCCACGACACAGGAGAAAATCCTAGTGTGGGGCTATGAGTGTAGAAAGCGTGTGTAAAAAAAAATCTGTATCCGAACTCAGATGAAATTCAGATTTTATTTAAGGTTGATTGCACGTCCATAGGCAGCAGTGGCCACTTGCCATCTGTCGGGCATGCATTAATTATCGTTTATAATCGGTACGGACCGGTACCATCACGTTTTGTTGAGGATATTGTAAGGCAACTCCGCAGGCGAGAGGGGGGAGGAAAAAGAATTCCCCTCTCGCCTGTAGAGTCACGCTTACTGAGAAATATTTCTTAATTAATGATTTCATCGTTATTGAATTTATTATCAGTATAAATTATTTTTTTGTTGAACTGACTAACGTCTACGGTTTTAGTGAAATTACTGCCAAAATTGGGTAATCGTGTGTACTTAGTATCTTCTTACACATTGATTTGCTTTCAAATACAATATATGATAATGTATGTACAATAATACAACGTATGTACGATGTATGAGAATAACCGACTAAGTATGTGTCGATCTCGCGCTCTAAGGGTTCGGTACCATTATCTATAAAACACAGCACTACTTTTGAACTGAAATCGTCTATGGAAAATACAACTAGCTAATCATGGCTTAGGGGGCGTTCAAGTATTACGTAAGCACTATTAGGGGGTGGGGGGTCTTCGTTTTGCTTATTTTGGATGACATGGGGGGTAGGGGGGTCTATATGATGATTACGTCACCGTTACTAGTTACGTACGTTACGTACGTTACTAGTTATTTACTTTTTTACAATACTGTACAAAAAACACATTTTTAATTGAAAAACGTTTACGTAAGCATGGGGGGAGGTGGTTAGAGCTTTGTAGTAGGGGAGCCCAGGATGCTAAATGTGGAGTTACTCGAGCGTCGCGGAAACTTATTAGCTTTGTAAATGATAGGAAGGATAAATGGTCCTATAATGTTTTCTCGTTGACTGGTGGGATAAGCGTCTACAGAGTCAATTTTTTTTTAAATAATCTATGATATGGAATTACTCGAATGCATCGTGTTAGGGCAAAGTGAGGTTAATTACACCCTAAAATATGTCTAATTTGCTATTCTGACGATTTAAGTGTATCCATGGGGGGTAGGGGGTTAACAAAGTTGCATAATAAGTACGACGTCTTGACTCACTCAAGCGCGCCAGATTAGGATAAGCGGAGGTGAATTAGAACCTAACATGTGTTTGCTAATCTGACGATTTGAGCGTCACCTAAGGGGGTGGGAGGGTTACTAAGTTCCCCTGGGAGTACCCACCTATGCTAAGGCCGCATACTGGTTGGAAGTACTTATCAATATATAAAGTATCTTACTTCATATTAATCTGCCGCGCTCGAGTATGTCCCAAAATCCCCTCTTAGGCTCCCCTACTATTGTTTACTTTTGCTAATAAGGGGGAAGGAAGGGGAGGGAAGGGGGAGGGGTAAATAATTGTAATTAATCTGCTTATGTAATATTTGAACGGCCTCTTATGAGCCTGCTGACAGACAGACGGACAGCGAAGTGTTAGTAATCGGTTCCGTTTTTACCGTTTGAGTACGGAACGCTAAAAAAATAAGTAGTTGTGAAAACTGGAACTTTTTCTGCCAAAATAGTCACAAAATTATTTATGTTTGTATATTTTAGAGTCAGAGAAAATAGACAAGAGGATGCTAAAAATATAATATTAAAACTAATATGACATTTTCATACTTTGAAGTACATATACGTATGAGTATGCCTACATTGAAGCAGGAGGCACATATTTACTCTGCTCTATAAACATGCACGTATTTAAACATATAAAGAAACTGCGAGCGAGGTCAGAACTATGAAAGCCTACATACGAACTATATCCAGGTAGGTTGGCCAGGTATAAAAATAATTCGAGACTTAATTTTATTATTTAGTACTTATAATAGAAGTAAGATTATATTTTTTTAGTAAATCGTGTACAAATCCATTTTAGTTAGATGTGTTTAAAGAGCATTTTTTTTGTGTATGACGCCAGCTGCTTGGCCACCCTATCATAAGCGTACTTTATGTACTAAATGAAAAATAAAAAGACTACTTCTACCACCTTTGCACGCCCGTTTTTACCACGGACGTGCAAGTTGTGGAATGAGCTTCCTCCTGAGGCATTCCCAGAGCGCTATGGGGTTCTTCAAGAAAGGTGCAAAAAGAGCGCTCCTTCAAAGCCGGCGATGCATTGGCGACTCCTCTGGTGTTGCGAATGTCCATAGGCGACGGTGACTACTTTCCGTCAGGTAGCCCGTCTGCCTTGTTGTTAGGTTAAAGAATTTAAAAAAACCTAGATTTTCAATTATTTCAATATTTTACGTCGTTGGTGACAGGGACGACCACCGTCAGGTGGACGGCATACACGTGTGATACCTACTTGAATTTCATGAAAAATTAGCACACAGTACTATAATTACGAGCGGTCATCAAAATTCGACACCTGCAACTTGCATTGTCTCATACAGCAATATTATACACGTGGCGCACTCATTGTCGTGTTATTAAAGTAAATAATTGACATACATACTTTTTACACTTGTAAGTAACCGTATGGAACAGGGCTTCTTTTGAAATCAATCAGAGATTCGTCGTTTTCGAGGGGGAAACCTTCAAAAGGTTCCCGACGCCGCACCGGGGGGGTTTTACCGCACTGAAACCCCCCCGGTGGCCGTCCTCGGCGCTGAAAAGGAGGACTCCGGGATCTCGAAACGACTTCAACCGGAATCCTCCGAGCGCGCTGCCCCTTCGGGCTCCTCCCAGATGGGCGGCTGGGCCCACCGCTCCGTCTAGTCTTTACGACGGTATGCGACCACACATACCGCCGTCCTTCTCGGGATTGCCTGACCGAACGGTTCGAGCTCCCACTCTAGCCGTCTGCAACCCCGGAAGCCCCTTTTAGTCGCCTCTTACGACAGGCAGGGGATACCGTAGCCCTATTCTGACCCCGAGGCTACAGGGATGACTTCCGAGGACTAAGAAGATCGCCTCGCATGAAAGTAAGCCGGCAAACATTCTTATGCACCAAAAAAATGCTTTACGGCTAGAAATGGATAAAGCAGTGGTACATGACTGGTCGGATCATACTATAATAATGGTAGAATTATCGGCACTTGAATCAAATATACTTTGTTTAATTTTATAACTATAGTACCCCAATATTTTTACTATTATTTTATGGCAAAATATTAATCATATTTGTTGAGTATTCATCAACAAATATGATTAACGCAAATAACACAATAATATCAGTCTATTTTGAAACTATATTAAATGATAGAAGCGTTTAATCCTCTATCAAACGTACAATAGATACTATGTTATTGAACGATTTTATCTAGAAACTTACATAACTATTAGACTTATCAGCCGTATTACTTACCTACTTATCATATTTTAACCTTACATTATCATAAAAGATAATAATAGAGAGTAAATAATGCGAAGTCGCCCCCGGAAAGTTTGTTTCCAACTGAAAAGAATGTTTTTATTTTGAGAGTGTGTGGCGTAACCGGCCGCTCTGAATTGCAAATGGCCGCGGCGGGGAGGCAACGTCGCGCGGGCTGGCAACGTCGCGTGCGTAATTTTATCAAGCCACGATCTGTTATCAAAATATGTTCGGCGCTTCGGCCCTTTTGTGTTTAGCGTTTATGGCGTGGGCTTGGTAGTGTTGTTGTTAGATATTCCCGTGGATTCATACGTTCAGAAAATGTGACCTATGAAATGTCTTTATTTTGCATAGGCGTACAAAGGCACTTAGAAATTGTCAGTTACATATAAATTTTTTTTTACACTACCACCGGATCGGAACACGACCTCAACTGACAAGATCCGGCAAGAAACTCAGTGCGTTTGTCTTTTTTCTTTGTATATCCTTTTTTTATTGCCATATTGTTTTTACATTGGTTATATATACTATATATTTATGAAGTTTATGACATTTATGATACCAGGCATTTAATGAAGAATTGTTATGCTATTCCATAATCGTATTCGTTTCTGGGATAAAGAAGCGTTATTATTTACATACAACCATGTAAAAAAATGTCGAAGGGATCGACGGTATGGTCTCTAAAAAAATCTATCCAATGTTAATTGTAATTTTTTTTCGGGAGAAAACTTATTGCTTCAGTTTATAATATATCAATGTAGCAATATTCATCTAGATCTGTTCAGTTGTTCATACTCTTTTTTTTATTTTACTGAAGTAGCAAACGAGCTTTAAAAAACTACATTAAGGGTAGTTTTATAGATCTAAGCATACATACCTACAGACAGCGATAAGCGACTTTGTTTTATACTATGTAGTGATGCAACAATAGGCTATTCCCGTGGTTTTGCTCGCTTTGGTCACCTCTACCGTACCAATAAGTATCCTATGTTTTAATATAGGTCATAAGGTATGTGTATGTAAAATTTCACCAAAATCCGACCGGTAGTGCATGGAAGAGTAACAAACAAATCCTCGGAAACTTTCAGATTTATAATACTAAAGTACGTATATGTAAATATACTGCTATATACATATAGATGTCGAGAACAGTGAAGGGGATTCGCGGTTTATTGAGACGCCCAAGGTTCTGTCTCCGGTGAAATAATCCCTCAGAAGCCGCACCACGTTTTATGTTCTTGAATATTGTCTGAAGTTAACGCTTTACGAAATGCGGAATATTGTGAGATGTAACTTTAAGAGTATATCTTGGCCCAATGGAGTATATTTGGGCCTAATTCGACACACGCTACATTTTTCTTTATAGTATGGTTTGTGTTATACCAAACAACCGATGCATGCGGTCCAACAGATGGCAAGTGGCCACTGCTGCCTGTGGACACGTGCAAGCAACCTTAGTTAAAATCTGAATTTCATCTGAGTTTGGGCACAGATATGTTGCCACCCTGAAGGATTGAGTTAGAATGCCTGTAATAAGTGTTTGGTAACCCCCTGATGGTAACGGTCTCTGTTAAGTACATTAATAATTAGCCATTGAAGTATGTTAGAAATTGGACGACCCGCGTGGCGGAGCGGTTACCATACCGGTCTGACGCGTAATGGGTCTCAGGCTCGATTCCCGGCCAGATAGTTATTTGAATGATGAGTTTAGATTCCTGTTCTGGGTCTGGGTGTTTGTGTATTTGTCTTGTGTGTGTCCATGGTACCCACGACACAGGAGGAAATCCTACTGTGGGGCTACGAGTGTAGAAAGCGTGTGTGTGAAATTTTACTAAAGGTGGACCGTAGTGTAGCTATTTCTGAGGACAAAGTACGCGTCGGATTTTTGACAAATATTTTACTCCAAAATTGTTATAAAAATGAAGATCTATAGAACGATGCCTGTTTTTCCAAAACATGTCTATCGATAGATCTCTTTATTTCTAATAATTTTGGTAGAATTAAATTTTGTCAAAAAACGTCTTATATCCCTTTTAACTAGGGACATAGATATAAGGTTTGCTAGATAACTTGTTAATTTCATTATAACAGTTCCAACGTTGAGAGCATTATGCAAAAGCTAACCAATGGCTGATGCTCATAATATTTTTATATATTCAGCGTGTTGATACAGATGAAATATTCATGTTAATAATATCTAGAATTGACTGAATATTCTCTTGTTTTTTTTATAGTCAAAACTGCTAATACTATGAATTATCCAGTGCGTAGCTTTATTTAATTTTAGAATAACAATTAAGTACGTAACAAAAGAGATACGCAAGAACAGGTCCGTCTACGAAAGCCCTATCCCGTTCCAACCTACTAACGCCCTTTCATTATGTTCCATCAAAAAAAAATTCAAAAAATATCGAATTATCGTCGAACCCTCGAGGAAGGGTGCGTGGGGCGGTGGGGAGGGATCAGCTGTTCTATTGTCGAGGGGCTCGCAAGTGGAAGGCATCTTCCACTTTACTGAGGGTTGGGGTCGGGCGTGGGGTCGCTGTTCATGTTTTAGTTTTATAGCAATTTTATGTATGTTATTGTGTTAGGACAATTAACCGACATTTTTGCTGCCATTATAGTACTTACCTACATTTAGAAAGAGTCTAGTTAGTTATTATACCGAAAAATTGTGAATGGGAATTCGAAATTGAAAACAGAAAAGTCTAACTTTTTCGTTTATAGGTGGTAGAACCAGTGTAGTTCGACCGGGGAAGTACCACCGCCACACCTATTTCTAGCGTGAAGCAAAGCGTGCGTTTCGATGGTAGGTTGTGATTGCCGGCACACTTTTATATGAAGCGATTATCATAATCCTCGGGAGTAGTAACGCATCAGTGATTGACTTCCGATAGAACTCATGTTTTGTATGCAGTTGATTACAGACCACTTACCATCAGGTGGACTGCATGCTCGTTTGCTACTTCAATCTTATAAAAAAAAATTAAAATGGATAAGTCTAACTTTTCGTACACACCTTAGAACCTATTAGTATTGGTCTTGACGTATCATTCCCTCGTCTCCCGTAAATATCGTAGGAGGTAATGAGGAATAAAATCCAGGAGATAGCAGCGGCGACGTTTTGTCTGAGCTATACGAGTACGTAAATGTGGTGACTGATACGCACGCAAGTTGGTGGTGGTTTTATGTTGGCTGGAGGTGTTACATACCCCTATGTCCAGCAGTGGACCTAGATAGATCAATGGATGAAACTTTACAGCAAAAAGATTTATGTGGTATTATAAATTCATCTCCAAAATACTCATTTAAATAAATTACTTTAAAAAAATATATTTCTGTCCCAATAAGTGATTGATCAAAGAATTTATCAAATAATAACTTTCAAGAATCGTGCCATTTACCCAGTAATTGATAAATGTTAGTAAAAGTAGTAGTAGCAAGTAAAATTACTTTCAAAAATTCTTGGAAAAGCGTTCGTTTATAAATGAATCGATCTTACGTCCCGCCCCAAACTAGTTTAGGTTACTAGGCAACCCCCCAGAGACAGTCAGCTATACCCAGAAATATGAACCTACCAGGCAGTATGAGGGATGTGCACATCTGGTAATTCTGTTGAAATTCTAAGCTTCTTGGTTCACCGATATGGTCTCTGTGATACTCGATACGGGCGTACTCGATTTTTGTATTTTATAATATAGAGGTACCTAGTAAACGATCATGCAGTCCACCTGATAGGTAGCAGTCACTACCGCCTATGGACACCTGCGGGCAACTTCATATATTTGGTTATTTGGTTGCCAGCACACTTTTATATGAGGCGACCATCATAGAACTCGGGAGTAGCAACGCATCTGTGATTGACTTCAGATAGAATCCAAGTTCTGTATGAAGTTGATGGCAAATGTCCATGAGTGACATTGGCCACTTACAGCCACTTTGGGTTACACCAACAAAGACAACACTTACGCATTTAATAACTACAATATCACATATCAAAACTAAGTGTCACCACAATTACAAGTGTATATATATGCTAAGAGCTAGCCGCTCTTCATATTATACCATATCTACCATACCTCTTCATATTAAACCATAAAATAATTTAAAATTATTAAGAACAACATTACATACATAACAAACCTATCTAAAGTCAATTACAGATGCGATGCTACTCCCGAGAAGAAGAAAAGATTAGTGAACCAGCCACACGTTTTCTCCGAAACGCAAGAATTCACCTTAGAAATAGGTGTGGCGAATGTATCTACTTCCCCTGTCGAAGCGAAGTCCAAGAAAGTCGAAGCACATTCGTTGTACCACATTGCAATTAAACAATTATTATTATCTTTATAAATCTTTTACATTTCGAATAATACTACGTGTTTAGATATTAAATTCCTTGTTGCTAGCATAAGAAAAAAATAATCGTAAAGCTATAACTTTTCTCTTTGGCGTTTCCAACATAGGAAAAGTTATCGTCAGGCTATGAACATTAATCTTGCAGGCAGACATTATGGCCCTCGGAGAACTCATTATTTCATTTTTAATATCTAAATATACCTATATTACTGAATTTTAAGTTGTACGTACCAAGGTACGTGATAATTTGGTGTACTCTAAAACGAAATAAAAATTTTGTTAACGAAATAAAAATCCGTTAAAACCGTGTTACACATCGTACAAACACATTCTCACTTGTAATTAACATGATTTTTCAGTCATAACTCTGTATACGTAAAAAACCTAAGATCATAATGAAGGACCATCAAAACGAGGCAAAAACCATCTAACAATAAAACCTTTACTGGCTAGAGTTTTGCCATTCGCTGGTAAAACCTCCCGGTTTACTTGAAAATCGTTTTCTCTCCCAAGTCCTGGCCCGTTATAAATAGCCATACGCATCCCCTCTCCCTCCACCTCCCGCCCTCCGGAACGTTTAGTCGGCGGCGGACCTCCGTCGAGTATGCACGTGTTTCCTGTTGATGACATTGGCATGAATTGATCGAAGTAAATTACGATTGTATAGAAATTTTATGTGCCACAAGGCATAATATAATTACTAAACGGAATTTATCGTAGTATTAACTAAGATAAGGATTTAATTCATATCATTTAATTAAAGTGAGCAACATTTCAGTATGATATATTTTAAGCACAATATTGTCTTTACACATCGACGTGTATGAATTTGTTTTCTCAATTGTCTATCACGAGACACGTCTCATCTCCTCACATCATCACCCATGATGATGTATTATTTTCTTAGATGTACATAATTATGCATATTTTTGATAAGATGATCAAGACCACCTATTCTTGATGTTGATATTCTTTAAGTAGCATATAGTTGTTATTGAATTTATATGCCATCTAGGTAGCTTGTAATGACTCCATAATATTATAACTACAATATTAAGGAGTCATCATTTTTATAACGTGTTTGGTTTTGGCATGATATTAAAATAGAACAATTGTATATTCGTTAGGTGATAAGCCATAAATAAGTGTAGTATCTTTATCGTTTTATTTATTTTTATATTTCGTAGACATTGCAAGTGGTCATTGCGCATATAAAAATATGATTTTTTTTCTATCCTGTAACATTAATATTAATTATGATCTTAGAATTCTCGATGGTTGAAATTATTAGACAATATAGTAAATAGGCTTTCTGAAAGTGTAATTAGATGAATTGAAATTTGTATGTAAAATATTTTTTATCACTTTTGATATAGCAAAAACCTTACTTTCTATGGATTGCATTTCAAAAAATATCCACTTTTTATGTTTGTTATAAGAAGTAATCTCATATATTTTTCCTAATTACATCTATTGATAACATTATATATGCTATATTTATTTATAACATCACGCTAAATTCTTTATAATAAGACAAATAAAAGTTTGCAAAAAGTTGACATAAATACTAAAATTATTATTTATTACTCCACTATTATGAAGCTGCTTTGATCTATTTTTGAATCTGCTCGTTCCAAATTCTAATGTTATTATTTCTCTGTTTCAGGTATTGACGAAAACGTGACTCGTAAGGATGCGTTAGTGGTAAGATCCTGTAGTGAATTCACTGATTCGTCTCATCTCTGCTGTGCACTGCAATGATGTAGTCCGCCGGTCATCTCATTCTGCTCACTCGCATTACCTTGTATCATTTCTTCCACGCATATCACGAGGTAACTCTCTGTACGTGTTAGTTTCGCAAGTTCCAAGTGGCAGAGGCGCGCCCGACACAGCGGACCGTCACGGCACGACTGCCGCGAGGTTCATTCAACAGGCCGAGAGGATGTGGGCGGGGCGTGCGGGGCGCGACGTCATTGGGCGAGCGGTTCGCGCGCAGCGATGGCCGCCGCCGCATTCGGCCAATGAGCGGCACGCGGACCGAACGCGCGTCCGTCCGGCCACCGGCGCGACGTTGCCAGCTCAACAGAAAAAAATACCAGATTCGACCTTCTTAGGACCCCCGGTTTTTTTTTGTTTGGCCGCGTTATCATTCGGGAGCCGGGTTCCTGAACCGTGCGTGTGATGGTGTACGTTGTCAGGTGATTCTGTTCGTGTAGTGCTCAGTGTGATGGTGTGGTCGGCGCCTTCAGGGGAGGTCCTCATAGACATCGTTTCAAGGTACCGGATTTCGGTTGTTTTATCTGACGTGGCCCGCTCGGTGTACGCTGTGGCCATCTCAGACGCCTAGAACTATCTTAGTTTAAAGATACCTGAAGTCTACGTGTTGTGAGTTAGAATACACTTTTACTGTTGGTGAGTGAAGTCATACTTGAATGCACTTATTGATCTTTCGTATGTAGGTCGTCGGGTTAGCTGGTAGGAATGATAGCTGGTAGGCAGCCACGTGGGTTCCTAATTGTCATGTCTTGCGTACTTTTGGTTGTTAGGCGTAACTTGTTATTCGAGAGTCAAGACTACGAGTGATAGTTATAAGTTATTGTTATTTAGCTCTACTACAGGTAGTTAAGGATTACTTCTACTCATTCAAACTGAAGTATACCTATATCTATCTGATATTACAAGGGATGATACGGAAGTATATTTGCTGGGCTGTTGGTCCAATCCATGTCACCATTAACTTGGTACAA
The DNA here is from genome assembly GCA_949699795.1 of Spicauda simplicius. Classification (NCBI taxonomy): domain Eukaryota; kingdom Metazoa; phylum Arthropoda; class Insecta; order Lepidoptera; family Hesperiidae; genus Spicauda; species Spicauda simplicius. The sequence goes on along the minus strand of OX453077.1, from coordinate 15,281,713 downwards.
TCATACACGTCAATACGTGTTATACATCTTTAAGGTGACATCTGTGACTTGAGCTTGGAAGTAACACCACCACATCTATACATGCTAGTAACAGCAGTGTTATTTGCTGCTGTGTTATGAAGGGTGTAAGGGAGACATACTTATCCGAGGTTTCAACTTAGTCCTCAGGCATTTCCTGCAACGCATTTGTAGATATCATGAATAACACTTTGATCTTTTCCTGACCTCCATTCATGTCCTTAGGCAGCAGTGGACACTTAGCATGTGGTGGACTGCATGTTTCCTACATATGTATATCATAAAAAATATTGAAACTTAATTTTTAGATTTAGCAAGACATTTGTGATCGTCTTCAAGTAGGGTACGTAGGATAGTAGAAACATTATTATTACGAAGTTAAGTAGACCATTATCTATTTAGTATCGTAGTAAGAATGTTTCAAAGTTAGTTACTATTTAATTGACATAAGGTGAACTGCATACCAATTTACTACTGCTATTACGTAAAATATTTTTTGGGTTACTTCATACATTTTCGTACGAGCCTAATTACTTCAGTTGTCTTCAAGGAAGATGTAAATTTTTTGACATAGGTTCTCTTATATATTTCGTGTTTATTGCACACACAGTTTGTGCCTTGTAGTGTAGGAATGATTTAAAGTCGTAAAGGCATCTAGAGGACAAAACCAGAAGATGGGCAGCATCGACTTCCTTTTAACTATTTACACCCAATGACGTCACTGACACGCATGCCAGGAGTGGTAATAACATCCAACAGGCCTTGTGGCAGACCCAACAGTAGACCTTAAAAGTCAAGTGTGATATCTTTCAAAGGGATAAAGTCGTAGGTACGATATTTATTTGTCTTTATTACCGTATTAGACTATAATTCGCAATTAGGCAAAAGGAGTACAGGTCGCCCCCCTACCAGATGGACCGATGACCTGAAGAAGACAGCGGGAAACCGTTGGATTCAGAGGGCACAGGACCGGTTGGAGTGGCGCCATTTAGGGGAGGCCTATGTTCAGCAGTGGACATCAAAAGGCTGATGGATGGATGGAAGCGCGGTGGACTATGGCCTAACACTCTCATTCCGAGAGAAAACCCGTGCCAAGCAATGGGACAGTAATGAGTTGACGAGATTAGACTACAATAACCTAAGAGGACATAGAACTTAAACTTCTATAGAAAATGAGTGTTGCTTGAACTACACAATAACTAGCGTTTACCTTTTAATGACTAAATACCTACATCGTTATAAACATACCGACACGCAATCAATACATGGGTGAGTCATGTGGCTTGAGTCATTTGAAAATTTGGTGTAAATCCATCATGTGGCACGTAGGTTTGCCAAAGAAGTCTCAAATTTTGATGTAGGTACAATCATCTAATATATAAAATTCTCGTGTCACAGTTTTTGTTGCCATACTCCTCCGAAACGGCTTGACCGATTTTTACCAAATTTTATATGCTTATTCAGTAGATCTGAGAATCGGCCAACATCTATTTTTCATACTCCTTAAGGGTCCACCCTTAACATTTATTTTTATTTTTTATATGGTAAAACAACGTTTGTCGGGACAGCTAGTATGATCTATAAGAGTTAGATATAGATACAATATTCAAGTTACGATACCTATAAGTTTCATCTCTAAACCTATACGTGGTAGCTCTTTGGAATGCATGCGAAAGTATACGTCCCCATGTAAATACTGCAATAATAAGCTTGTAAAGTAAATAAAAGTAATATCTGAAGTCTCTTACTAAGACTAGTCGAGATTTCTGAGAATCAAGCCAAATGCCTTATGATCCTTACCACACCTTACTGTAGTGAGCACTAACCCTGATCTAAGACACATGACAGAATTTATTGTAATTAGTGTTTTCCTTGCTCTTAATATTACTTTTCAATATTTCTTGTCATATTCACGCTATATAACTTACATGCGAATTCTCTGTGACATGGGTGCCTTTATCATATCACATCATTGCGCACACCGAACATAAGCTTAAACTCGATAAACTGTCACTTTATAGTTCGTGTTCTCCTGGTGGCTCTTCCACACATGTGTGTAGTATAGGAGGATATGTATGCTTACGGATTCCATGATTTGCAGTGAAAACTTACTATGACGTATATTTCATTTGTTGCTACTCTCGAGGACTAACAGGGTGGCCACATATAAAAGTAAGTTGGAAACTACATTCTTCCACCAAACACAAGAACTGCTGCTAGATAGGCCTTACGGTGGTAGCCCTCCGGGCAAATCGTATATTCTAACACCTTGCAAAACTACATTGGCAACTTTGTTCTTTTTAAAAAAACCTATCTAAGATTTTACAGTCATGCAACCTAACTACTTGTCCCGGCGAACTTCGCTCCTCCAAAAAAAAACAAAAATTGTTAGTCTCTCTACTATTTAAAACATATATTATATATAAAACCTTGCACTTGAATCACACTATCTATTAAGAAAAACTGCATTGAAATCGATAGTGTAGTTTTAAAGATCTAAGCATACATAGGGACAGACAGCGAAAGTTACTTTGTTTTATACTATGTAGTGATGACTACTTTCAACCCCGTAAACCTATCTTTATCTCATCGGTAACTATATGATAATTACCATTCTGTCTACATACCATCCAATAATAAGTATTGAGAATATCTAATTTAATCTTATGTAACTGACATAATACGCGTGTATACACTACACATGTATGTGTGCGGAGTACGTAAACAATTAATTATACCTATATTTATGTTACTCATTCTTTAATCATGTACAGGAAAACAATTGTATTTGTAGTAGGTAGTGAAGTTGTAGTTCTGAGAATAATATTAGTGTAGGTATTAGCTTCGTGTCTGTTTTGACTGGGATTTCATTTAGAAGATATTAAAAAGGACGTTGTTGAGAGGACGAAGAGTTGTCAATGGGGATTCATTTGTTGGTTGGAAAGTTTTCTTGTTGCTTAGCTAATATTTTTAATATATAAATGTTTGTGAGGATGTGTGTTTATCACTCTTTTACGCAAAATCTACAAATCACATTTCACTGAAAGGAACACAGGTAGTTTATTTATTTATTTATTAAAACTTTATTGACCACAGAAAACAATGGACAAAAGGCGGACTTAATGCTTAATAGCATTTTCTGCCAGTCAACCTTAGGGAAGTGCAGAGAATATTGAAGGCGGTACAAAATAAAAAAAAAGAAATTAATATAAAAGATAAGAATACGTAAGAAAGAAAGAAATAGAAAAAAAAAAGGATATATAAATATGTAGATGAAAAGTAGATATACATAGATACATAAATAGCAGATATATAAATTACTATATATTAACGAAAGAAGTAAGTGCTTTGAATGAACATTGAATAAATACAAAGTGATACATTCATAATGGCATTAACAATAAATAAGTTTCAGATAGTGAGCACAAACTTTCTTTTTAAAGGAATGCTTGGAGCATTTGGAGCACATCTTTCTTAGTTCCTCAGGAAGAGCGTTCCAAAGTCGTGCTGATTGGATCGTGAAAGAATTAGTGAGAAATCCAGAGCGATGAGGAGGAAGAGACAGAACACGAGAGTGTGAGGAACGGAGATCTCGTTGGTGAAAATCACAGAGATACTGAAATTTATATAAGATATAGCGGAGAAATAAGCTAGTATTAAAATAAACGCTTGTTCCACGTCTTTATACACGAAATGTCAATAAAAGCAAAGCATTTGTGATCGACCTCAGGTAAGACCCAAACCTTATAGGGGGTTAATCTCAGGTGACCACGTGTGGCAGTTGCCACGTACCACGTGGTAGACTGTAGAGCCCTTGGCTAAGTCTATATTTAAATATATATAATGATATTTGGTTCTTTTCGCGGCTTCTCCTAGGTAGGTATCTAGGTCATAAATTATGTTTGCCAAGTTACAACGAACTTTTACCGGTGAACTTTGCGTCAAGATTAATAATAATAAACACACATACACCATGACTAACTTTCGCATTTATAATATCAGTATAATATAATAATATAATATAAATATATATAGGCATAGATATCTGTTGGACATTTCCCTGTTTTCTGCAATGTACATGGTCACAGTACTTCAATATCTGCCATTTCGTAAACACGTATAGTTCTTTTAGGTTATCAGTACGATATCGTTATCTTATCGTTGAGCACAGATTCGTGATATCAGAGTGTACCTATTTCAATTTTTGTTTTTATAGTTCGTACGAGGACCTTGTACCTCACCTGAAGTAACGCAGACCACACTATGTGGGAGGTAGAGCTTTGAATTTGAGGTTCTCAACAGTAGCAACGCATATGTCGATATCCGGTAGTATTTAACCCGATTTGGAGTCGATTTGACGACCCGCGTGGTGGTTACCATACGGGTCTGACGCGCAATGGGTCCCGGGCTCGATTCCCGGCCAGACAGGTATCTGAATGATGAGTTTAAATTCTTGTTCTGGGTCTGGCTGTTTGTGCATTCGTCTTTGTGTGTGTCCATGGCACCCACGACACAGGTGAAAATCCTAGTGTGGTGCTATGAGTGTAGAAGTTTTTTTTAAGTTTATTACATATTTTGGGATTTAATATTAGCCACCTCGCATATGTCTCCAAAGAGGCACCCTTAGTGTATTATTATTATCTAAATACCTCAGTACTTAACTTTAGTGTCAATTCTACTAACTATTACGTTCTCATAGCCTTTGTGTAGGGCACACCTGCCGCACCTCGTTTGCTCCACTCAGGGCTGACTGGTAGAGAATGCCACCGGGCACTACGTCCGCCCACGACTCTATAATTTAAAACTAAATTATGCAACTTCCACGAATAATAAATTGGAATAGAAAAGAAATGCGTGGAATATTTCGAATTCAGTCAGGCGTTTACTGAAATTATGATAACAATTTTTGAAGCTTTAAGCGTAAAATACAGTGTACTTCCTTAAATAATAGAAAATCAAAATGATGTGAACCTTAGTCGATAAACTAGAGTGATATTTCAAAATTAGTTTTTTTAACTGTTTGAAGTAGCAAACGAGCATGTAGTTCATCTGCTGGTAAGTGGTTATTGCTGCCCATGAATATCTGTATGCAAATCCATACTGAATATGGTTTCTAACTGAAGTCAATCAAAGATGCGTTGTTACTTCTGAGGACCAAGATGGTCGCCTCATATAATGGTAAGCAACCACGCCCTCCGAAACGCAAGAACTGTTTTAGATTAAAAATAAGTGTGGCGGTGGTACCTTTTCTACAGTCCGGTTAAAAACTACAGTTTTGTAACAAAATCAGCCGAACTTCATGCTCATTTGTCTATTATGTTTGTAGTCAAAAAGGTTAGTAAAACACGGAAATCAAAAGCGGAATTGATATAAAAATATAAGCCCTTAATCTTTCCCCTAGTTTGATACGGAAACGTACATGATTTCAAAGATATTAGATAGATAAATTAATCACAGATATACTGATATGTGTTGGTCGCCTGATATAAATAGATACAAAAGTATATATGTACTGGCAACCTTGGCCGTCGAATTTCGAGTTATTTATTATCGATGGTAGTTTTCGTTTTTTTTTATATCCAATTGAGGATATTTATATCAAGAGAATATTATGTAGCCTTAGCCCAAAGTACGTTTCAACGTTTCAAGTTCTATTTTGTTAATATCGACGAAACATCTTTTCAAAGATAATATTTAATTTCAGATTTTTTTGTACTCATTATCTGGATTTTGAACGCAGGGGCATTTAAATAAACCAGTTGCAACTCTGTAACGGTTCGCGCTTACGGCTTTTCAATTTTGGCAAGAAAATGCAGTAAATGTTAATCCTTTAACGATACTTTCGACAAATCATGTAATTTACATTAAAATACGCGTTTTAAAACTTGTAAAAACGGGTGTACGTCAGATTTTTTCTAATTAATTCTATCAAAATTGTTAGACATATTTCGATAGATCTTAATGTACCACGTAGATCTATCAATAGCATTTGTTTTAGAAAAAACGATTTCAAAGCCGACTTCAACGACGACGATTAAAATCAGACTTCATCGAAGCAAAAATCAGACCCGTGTTAACTGGGGGCATAGAATTTTGGAAGCCCCCCGAACACAGAGATTGGTAACGCATCTGCCAGCGTTTCAGATTCGAACGAGTTCCGACCGTGCGCAAATCAGATCTCGTTTCTTGTATTGACAGCTGTAGGTACCTACAATGATTTCACCGTTGAAAATACTTCTTTGTTAATTTTTTGCTCGTTCTTGTCTCGTCATCGTCGGACGGTGAGACGTGTCAAATTCTGTCCCGTATATCAGCTAGAACAGAGGCGATAACAAATGAACAATGTAACCAGAGACTCAGAAGATGGTATAGCGAACGCTAGCACCTGAGAATGTTCGAAAAAAATTCGTTACATACATCAGCAACTCGATGACGAATCTAATGATCACTCCAATCACAAATCTGTTCACATTCTGTCGTGAATACATAAGGAACAGTCTTACATCCATCCGAATTCAACCATATTTTTATTTCGTTCACGTCATGTTATTTCGGGCCTGTTATTATTAAGTCCGGATGACTCAGTACATTCTACTCGTCTTGCCAAGATGCGTCGTTGGGAGCGAGTATGCCTAACAATTCTTACTGCAACTTTATAATACTTTATTTTACGAAGAAGACGTTACAAAAATCAACACGTGCATTAGTTCCAGCCTACATATCCGCATATTTAAAAACTCACAGAAACACGTCACAGACACAAACATCCCATCAAAACGAACACGAAATTAGAACCGCATCGAATGCGTTCACAAGAATTCGTACAGAAATATAGACGTGCCATTGTATAATAAAGTCGTCGTTGTGAAAATAAAAACCGCGTGCGTGACGCCGATCCGCGAAATTTATTCAAATCGTTCGGTAGTTTGTGCCATCACTGCCAACCATGACTCACAGTGCTAAAGAAAAACATTAAGAGATAGAAAGTTGGTCAGGATCTAGATAACAGCGCTGCGGAGATAAGATAGTGATGCTGCAATGCGATAGTGGCGTGATTTAATCTTCGCCACTTCTGTATCAAGAACTGTTAAGGGTGTTTGTAGGTCTAGAATTAAATTAGCCGTACCCGCTCGGTCGTCGATGCTAATGTATAGTTTCTTTTGCTCATAAGCTTCGATTCCACACTTTAGTTGGACAGAATTTTAGCAATCGTAGTGAACAAGTTTCAATAGCCACATTCTAAAGTTTTGTGAGGTTTTTAAAATTTCTCAAATTCATTTTTCTCCTTGCCTATACTTGTATCGTGTTCATCACAGCCGTTGTGACACGCTAACCCCTTTTGTTTTTTTGGTTCAGAAATTATGGGACACATAGAGTTCCTTTGCATGTCATACACTACAATTTTGTATTAAAAAGTTAATCATGTATGACTGACATGAATTAAATAATACAGTATAAGGAAATTTATTAATAAGTTTCCATAAGATTTATACCACAAAAAACTATATCCGTGTTTTTTAAAATAGCTGAGTAGTTGTTGGTAAATAACAACTGGTATTTCCAAACGCCACGCAACAAGGTACCAATTGTGCTGTATTAAATTTTGTAAGATTATAAAATGAAGGTCATACAAGTCTCGAGGGTTTCATAAATTACTCGAAGTTTAGCAAGGTCAGTCAATGTTACAGGTCGCATCGCCAGAGGTCAAATATTACCGATTAGTTAAGTTTTAATTACAAATACAGATGTAAATCTACGGTATGTTTGTATTGATTGAGTGCAGATAAGAAATTTCTTGAACTAGTATAAAATAAATAAGCTTTACACCTGAATAATGTTGGTTATTAACGAATTTCGAATTGTTAAGATTATGATCTTTTCCAGAAAATGTAGGAATTCAGTTTTTATTCTACGTGGCTATGTTAGATGTCTAATTGTGGAGTAGACACAGTGACTGCGGTTGGTAAAAGATCCAGCAAGAACATAAACTCAAATCTCCCTAAACTTTAATCTTTAGAATTCGGGGAATTTCCCTAAAATGGCTTACCAGTATAGGTATTTCGACCGAGGAGATAAAACCGTCACACCTATTTTTAATTTGAAGTAGTTCTTGCGCTTCGGTGGATCCTTCTACTTTCTTTGCTGGGTATATGGTTACCTGCTCACTTATTTATGAAGCAACTATATTATTTCTTGGAAGTACCAATTCGATAGAACTAGTGTAGATCGACTGGGGAAGTACCACTGCCACACCTATTTCTAGCGTGAAGCATTTCTTGCGTTTCGTTAGAAGGGTGTGGTTGCCGGCAGACTTTCACATGAGGCGACCATCATAGTCCTCGGGAGTAGCAACGCATCTGTGATTGACTTCAGATGGAATCCATGTTGTGTATGAAGTTGATTACAGATGTCCATGGGCGGCAGTGACCATTTACCATCAAGTGGACTGCATGCTCGTTTGCTACTTCAGTCAGATCAAAAAAAAGCTTTGCTATACATGACGTTGCTTACAGATGTCTATGTGTGACTACTTTCCATAAGATTGTCTGCATACTCGTTTACTCGTTACTTTAGCTTTATAAAAAAACTACATTTTAGGAACACTCTTCGAGGCAGCATAATCTCCCATGTTTAAACCATAAGTAATGATGTTTGTGTTCTACTTTAGTGTCAAACAGATTTTATCAAATTAGCGATGCTAGCTGCTTTAACATGACATCATTGTTTGTTGAATGTTTCTCTGAATCGTTAAAAATATTTAAATAGCCTACCCAATCTAAGTTAAATAAAACAGCTATTAAGGTTATATCCGCATTTGTGTTTGTTAGAAGACTCTAACAATAGACAGATAATATTTACAAATTAATATTAATATCCAAAGATCATTAAGTATCTCCCACGTTGTAAGTAGTTGTAATTCTTAATAATCCTCTTAACCTCATCAAAGCATTACAAAATGTACTCATTCAGTAAAGAAGTATTTTAATTAAGAAATCTATTACATTTGTACAATCGAAAAGTGTTTTGTTAGTAATGTTGAATGTTTTCTGCTTAGCCCAATGGTTGACTGGTAGAGAATGCTTCCAGCATTAAGTCCGCCATATTTAAGGTATAATAAAGTTTAAATAAATAAATAAATGTTATGCGTATCAACTTTCTCTGACCCTTGGCTATCTTTCCTAACGGCTGTGCCGCTGTCGCTAATAAATAGGTGCAAAGTCTGTGACACCGATGCCTGGAGTGCGATGACACCGACGATTAGATTATTTCACAATCAATTTACATCATCTATACATACGCGTGCACTGTTTCAAGCTAACCGGCGTGTTTTGAATTGTACCGCGGTATCGCGCGTTACTTTATGCTAATCAAGTGAATTAACTATGTCAGATTCTATAATTGCGTTACCTGGTAACTCAAGGTGTACAGGAATTTACGTTCCTCCATAAATAAATAGCGTTTCAATGCAGTTTCTATTGCGTTGTGCAAATTAATGTTATGGATACATTATAATGATACGCATTGTTTACATTAGCAGTCGTTAAATATTATATCAGAGAATATTGTATCATAGTAGAGAAAAAAATATGACGTCAAATATCGTAGTTTGGCGTATAATATAGTATCTTTCTATAACTTTTCCACTACTTGTCTGTATACAAATGCTCATAAAAGTGTAATATCTAGGCTTATACGTTTCAGACGGTTGAATCTACGGAAAAACTACCCGCCTAATATGCAAAAAAAGTTCGAATCAGCCCTATTCAACCGTGAAAATTGTCTTCGAAAATGCCACAATGAGGCTTGATAAGCACGCCAGACGTTCCCAAATATTTTTCAAGATTTTTGACGTCCTCTGAGAATTTATGTCCTTTCCAATTTACGTCAAAAACTCCGCTGACAAAATCCAGATAAGTGTAAGGCTTTCCCTTATTTATCAGATTTCTGATGTCCTTCGGGATTTTCTGCCCCAAATTGGTCCCTAAACTTAGATAGGATACTCCAATGTCGCTTCAAGTAGAGTAGATGTTCTGGGTATTTCGCTACATCGATGCAGTAAGTAGGTATACTTCAATATCTATGAATCCACAAAGAAAATAAAACGAGTAACATTTAAAAATCTACTTTGTGCAGGTTTTCTTCAAACATAGTAAACGTAATACATAATAAAACTTTTTAAGTCTTTTTAACAGTGCTTTCAACTGAGTTTTAAAAAGATTGAGATTCTCAATTCGACCTTTTTCTTTTTCTAGAAATATCTGATGTTTTATCGAAAATTGCCACACAAATTTGAAACTTATGATCTTTTTTATCCTTTTGAAAATCTAAACTCGCTTTTAAATAACATTTCATTAAAATTAAATCAATTTATTACGTGTACTGTTATGATACGATAGTTACAATTTAATTGCAAATGGAAATTAATTATCAAAGCTGCAGTTCCTATTCGCAATTATCAGTGCCACATTGCCCGCTCAGTGCTCGTTGTATTCATATTTCAAAGCCGCAAATTCTCCACTGCATTAACTTTACCATTTAAAATGTTTAACTACAGTGCTATTTCTTTATCGTTCGTTTCAAGCAAAAACCCGTCAAGCTTAGGATAATCGGCCTTATTCTCTTAAGCGGTTTGTCCCACTTTTACTTTGCAGACATCACCTACGCTTCATTGTGCCTTTTCAGCTGGCTGTTGATTTCATGGAAGTATCTTTAGGAAAAAAAAAAAAAAAAAAAAAAAAAAAATATACATAGCGTACGTTGCCAAATTTGGCTCCCAGTATCGCTCGTAACTGGAACTTTCATTATTAAAATTTCGCAGCACACATACATCTTACAGCTTTGTCGGTTGTAAGAGTGCTGCTATACCAATAGCTAGTGGCTAAATTCTCGTTCGAGGAAGGCAATATAAATGTAAGTTACCAAATCGTATTTTGTTAAAGTTTTAGACTTGGCGACTTCATCGCTTCAGGTTGGAATTTCCATGATTTTATTTCAAATTGCAATAGTAAGTGAAATTTCAAGGATTGGTTATGAAGCTGATATAAAGAGAAAGTTTGGAAAGTAATAACATTGACCAATTTCATTATTTTGCTAAAAAAACATCTATTAAACTGTTTGTGTTAACAATTTACATGTCTCATCTGATTCTTTCGTAATATAAGAATGAACAATTGCTGCTCTTTACGATTTAAAAAAAAATGATAATCTCGCTTAACTCGCTACTCGTTGGTGGTGGGACCAACGCTATGTAGGTCGATTTATAGAGGCACCCTGGCTGGCTCCCAAGGCGCACGAAAACATGGTTGTAATTCAGATCTCCCCCAAACTTTGCTGTTTTTTCTGCTGCCTCAGGATCCCTTTTATTACGACCTCAACGCTTACGTAACACTCACTAATTTATACGAATGTTGAGAGTTCTCAGGGCTATCGTTATACTGAATGATTGAAATTCCGTAGTGTTCACATCGGAGTTGTTTTCCTCATTTCACAGATGTTATATGTTATTAGAATCGGATTGTAAGTGGCCTAGGTATTTACCTTAAGAAGCAGGTTTTTGATGATTTGATTCACTAAAACTAGTTGAGCTCCGTGGTGTCAGCCGTCTTTAAAAATTCTCACGTAATTTTAAAGAACAACAAATTTTGTTAGAGTATCCGGATTTTGATGAAATATAGTCTAATATATATTTCACAGTATGACGGATAAATGTATTAAATTAAAATCAGTAGTTTTGTTTTCATGCGATATCAAACACACTAACAGGCAATTTTTGCAAATATCTCTGATGTATAAACTTAGTACTACCATTTTTTTATATTCATGGATTATACGGAATCGAGACACGTAGTTTCAATGTAAGTGATGCTTCGAAAATACATGAAACTGTAATAAATAGAGCTGACTCGCCACTGGCGTTCGTTTTCCTCAAATCAACTTTGGTTTGTTGAAATGTCGATCCACGGAACCGATTTCGAGGAAATGTCCAACTGTCGAAACTGTCCAGGGAAACATCGGGCGATGCTAGCGTTAATGTTAGTGTCACCGCACCCGGGCCACTCGCGGCGGCCATAAACGCCACTGGTAAATTTCCTATAGTTTCTATACATTTTATATGGACTTGCTGCACACGGTGAACGCTTGTAGCTTCTAGTGCCGGCGTTCGTGGCCGCCGCAAGTGGTCCGTGTGCGGCGAAACTTAGGGTGAGACCAAACGAGCGTTATTTTGTGAGTCGTGAGTCGCAGAATTTCGGTCGGTTATTTTGACGAGTATCGAGTGCGTTGGGGCAGGAAATGAAATGTCACTTTTTGAATTTCTACCCGACCGCGTCAAGAGGGTAATGTTTCCAGCGTATGTATGTTTGTGCGTATACATTCTTTGGTACGCGTTTCAGCCCGAAAAGCTTGATGGATACATACAGCGTATTATTAGAATAGACTCCTAAAAAAGGTTTAATTAAATGAATTATTAAAAAATGAAATACCGCACAGCTAATATTGGTTTAAGGTATGAAGGAATTTTATATGCGTAACATGAGTGATTTTCCGGATATAAAATTTCAAATAGTATTTTGGTCAGTTGGAAATACCAAATATGTATAGTTGTTACGTACTGATCAGGAATGGTTTTTTATTTATAACTAGTTGACCCGGCGAACTTCGTTCCGCCTTAAAATCAAAAATCTAAAATTATCAGTGTTTCTCTACTATATTATACATGTATTATATGTAAAAACCTTCCCTATGAATCATTCTTTCTATTTAAAAAAATCTGAATTAAAATCCGTAGCCTAGTTTTAAAGATCTAAGGATACATAGGGACAGACAGCGAGAAGCGACTTTGTTTTATATTATTTAGTGATTATTTGGAAAGGTGGTTCTGAAAGTCAATATAGTTAGTTATTCTTGTGTATGTGTATTAACTTTTTAATGACATTGAATTGTACGTGTAAAATTAAGCGTAACCAAAGATTGTTTTAGTTTAAATATTCCTGTTGTTATGACCAAGATATTTATGTGTATTCTAGATAAAAAATGTTTTGCGAGAAAGCGTCAAGCTTAAATACATGCATATAAGATTTACATTGGCCTGAGCCGAGTTTAAAACAAGTGTATCAACATAAGCGTTGGCAAAATAATAAACATATGATTAGACAGAACGAGGCAAACAGTATACGAAAATATTTTATACGGAGACTGATAACTCATGTTTGTTTTTTAAATACGTACATGTAATCAATCATTACTAACCTACAATTGAATATTATTTTGTCTAAAGTTTAAATATCTGGCTCGAAGGACCAGAAAAAAGGAAAGGAAAATAAACGTCCTAATGATTTGAAATTACCCTCGCGTGCTTTGCCCCAACTGTTGGCCTTTCAACCTCATTATGCCCTGAAACAGGTATAAACAAAGCACGAACACGACACACCATGTTGGGACACGTCACGTGTATTGAACGTTCAACTCGCGTCACTCGGGAATTAAGTGCTTAGTCTTATGTATGGCTTAAGCAACTTTCCGTAAGCAAAAATATTGTTTGATACAATATACCGTAGCTGGTGTTTTGCTTTGCAATTTTTGTGTTCGCAAAGTAATATGCAAGTTAAGTGTTACGAAATGTTTTCGAAAAACGATGAGTTGATATTTTGTTGTTATTATTAACGTTAATAAATTTCGCATATCGCAGCTTGTGTTGAATAATAAACAATGCTAATTTCACAAGAGAGCCAGGTGAAAATTAAAAATGCTTTTAATTTTTATCTTTTCAATCATTAAAGTAAAAATAATGAAAATAAATTAAAAAGCCTCTTACCGCGGTGTAATTACAGCACCAAGTTTTCAATTTTGGGCGTTTTTAGATAAATTTGTATCCTTATTAAAATTTAAAACTGATAACTTTTGTGCGGTTATTCATGGAAGGATTCGATGTATTTAATTAAATTATTTGATTACTTTCATCTACTACGAAGCGCCATAACATCCCGCCTGTGTTTCGTATGAAATATCCAATCCTTAAAGTTGAGATGCATCTGGTGTCGTTAATTTGTCTTCACAAAAATGCCTCACGGCGGTGACCGCGCACCGACTGGCACCGTCCGAGAATAGCACAAAAACGTGTCAAATGAGATGCGGGAGAGTGCATCGAAATACGTCGCGTTGAGTGATTATTTCGAGCAGTCAAGGACATGGTGCGTGTGGGTAATCAGGTGTTTTGGTAGTTTTTTTTTGTACGCGCACGCACGCATCAACCCATTATTGGTCCAGTGCTGGTCACGGGTCTCCTCCCAGAATGAGAGAGTGTAGGCCATAGTCCACCGCGCTGGCCAAGTGCGAATTGGTGGACTTCACACACCTCCAAGAACTTTTTTTTTTTTGAGAACTGAGTAGAGACTTATCTGTGGCCGACCTCTGGTAGCACTCCATTTAAATTGGGGATTGATTACCATTACTCACCGCCAGATGAACTACAATACCGCCACATCTATTTCTAGCGTGAAGCATTTCTTGCGTTTCGATGAAAGGGTGTGGTTGCCGGTACTCTTATATATGAGGCGACCATCATAGTCCTCGGGAGTAGCAACGCTTCTGTTACTGACTTCAGCTAGAACCCATGTTCTGTATGAAGTTGATTAAAGATGTCCATGGGCTGCAGTGACCACTTCCCATCAGATAGACTGAGTGCTCGTTTACTACTTAGATCAGATAAAAATGTTGAAATATGTGGCTACTTCTATATTACAAAATGTCTTAAATACCCACGTAATTTAAAAGTTCCACATGTTTTTGTTTGGGTGTTTTTATGGGACTAATCCAGAACCTAATTATATAACTAGAATCGGTGACTAATGACTACACATGTACCAGTGAATATTACTAAGAAATATGCAAATTTAAACCCAAGCTGAAATTAACTAATTGAGTAATTTGTTTAATTGCGTCATTTGTATCTGTTTTTCATTATATAGCGTTCGTTAACTCTAAAGGTATAGAATTTGGCTTGACAGCAACAAACCCAGTGGAGAGCACCTAAATTGAGATTTGGAATTTTATGTTTTTTAGGCTTTATGTGTTGACCTTATAACATACATCTTATATCTGTAGCATTTGTTTCCCAGGGAAGTAATTGACACCTAGTGATAAATTACTCTCGTCAACCCATTATTGTCCCACTGCTGGGCACGGGTCTTCTCTCAGAATGAGTTTAGGCCATAGTCCACCGTGCTGGCAAAGTGCGAATTGGTGAACTTCACACATCCGAACTTGGTTTTTAAAGAACTCTCGGGTGTGTAGGTACGGTTTTTTTCCTTCAACGAAAAACAGTGATAATTAATTTCTAATACGCACATAATTTTGTATCTTCAGTGGTTTGAACCTCGGACCTCCCGATCGAGAGGGCGAGTTTTATTAAATTATTATTTACAAGGTCTTCAATATTTTATCCTTAACAGGATTTAACTGATGCAATTTAATTCATGAATTGCTTATTTACATTTTAAGTGTACAATACTTTTTAGTATTTTTCGTTACTACGATTACGCTAGAGGCGACTAAAATAAGTACCTATCTTCTGTCTACTTATCAGTTGACCTTCTCCATTCTAACATAATTATTTCTTAGTGTCTCAATATTTGTAATCTCAGCAGATTTTTATTTCTTGAGTTACTTGATTCATTCACACTTAAATACACATACACTTTGCCATTTTTTGTGACATTACTTTACACGAATTTTCAATGCGAATACACTAGATATAGGTTAAATACCTATTAATTTAGCACAGTAGCTATATACTTTCTTTATACATCAGTTCACCTATTTCTTTGTTTTATATGTTGCCAGTAAATCGGTCGACTGATTTAATTATTGCATATGATCTGTAGATTATTTTAGTTTCCCAATTTCTCCCCTCGAGCTGGTCCTATCACCAGCGCTCTAGTTCTGCGTAATTTGTAATTCGCATCTGTTTACGTAAACCACAAATAGACGGTGCCACTTACCACTTGGCAATTACTCATTGGTTTATCTCTAGGCAATGATGCAATCCTGGTGCTTCTGCCCGATGGGCCGATAACGCTAATCTGAGAATGTTTTTATTTAAACATCGTACAGAGAACGATAATGTCCAACTCAAAATTTTGGTATATAATGTATATAAGTAATGAAATGAATTTGTATATAATGATGTGAAATGTCTGTCTGTCTACGCGGGCACTTACAAATTGTCAGTGACATTTTTTTTTCACTAAAACCCGATCGGAACACGACTTCAACTAAGAAGATCCGGCAAGAAACTCAGTCGTTTTTAATATATATATTTTCTACCATCTTGCTTATATAGGGGTTATAAAAGTTAAACTTATAAAAATAATACTTGAAACTACCAATGACTTAAAAGAATTAAAAGAGACAATTTCGTGTTAGAAATGCTTTAACATAATGTTATGTCCTTATAATAGTACGCTTGAAGGATTTCTCCAAAGAGTGAACACAGTTTTGTTCCACGAAATTCAAATTTGGCATTAGGTCACTTTTATTATCATCGTGCGACATGTCGGCGATTGGACGTCGTGTCCTCGAATCGTACGACTTGTTATTACATACACACATACACACTTACATCTCGTTTTCCATGTTTTCGCGAAAGCGTAACTTTGCTGAGTTCTAAATTCTCGTATTAATCTATTTTTATGTACTTTGTAAGTTCTTTGCGTGTCAACTTTGATTCAACATTTCTAAGATTGTGAATGTTGAAATTGATTGCTATATCTTGCATCGTAGATAAATAGGTAGTTCTAATGAAACGTCGAATAGAAAATTACCATTCCTTTATTTGTGAGTGTATTTTTTTACTTATTCAGTTTGTATGAACGTTCCGCGTGTCTGTGAGATGCGTATATTTGTTAAATTAGAGGGTGATAAGTAATTATGAGAAAATATCTTTAATTTATACGATTTATGTCCGCCTTCTTGTTCTTGTTTGTAATAGCAGTAAACCAACGTTACTGAATTTAATTTAAATGTTTGAATACATATTTCCATTACTTACAATCTACATTCTGATGCAACATTTAGTCTTTCTTTAATAAATATTCATTCTGTATCAAACTTATTACAATCTAATTCTATGTAATTTTTAAAGCGGATGAATCCGCGTGGTATTACTAAATCTATCGTGGTATACTGTAATAAATCTATCATAATAACTCTTTCAGATCAGAGGCTTCCTGCCTGTAGTCTATTCTGAACGTAACTGATATACTTCGAAACTATTTTAGGATCCAGTTTATGTTCATATGAATGAGTCAGTTTAATGTCTGAATTGAATGAGAACCATGATTTTGGCCTAGTATTATTATCAAAATTAATTCGGAAACCGTATATCGTGAGTACCCGTTACACTTTGAAGGTGGTCGAGTCAGTGTAGTTCGACCGGAGAAGTACCACCGCCACACCTATTTCTAGCGTGAAGCATTTCTTGCCTTTCGATAGAAAGATGTGGTTGCCGGTACACTTTTATATGAGGCGTCCATTATTGTCCTCGGAAGTAGGAACACATCTGTGATTGATTTCAGATAGAACCCATGTTCTGTATGAAGTTTATTACAGATGTCCGTGAACGGCAGTGACCATTTACCATCAGGTGGACTGCATGCTCTTTTGCTACAGTTTCCAGTTTCCAGTTAGATAATTAAAAAAACACTTTAAAATAAGAAAGGGAGCGTTCAAGTATAATGTAATACATTTCTTTCTTGTCAAACGTTACGATGCGATACAGGAGAGGAAAAAGGGGGTTTAACAACGTAATTTGTAACGTGTTTATTGTTAATTAAATATAAAACCTTATTTAAGTAGGTAAATACGACCATAGCGACTTGCTGCCAAAATTCAGGGATGGAGAAAGGGGTGCAGCAAAATGTTACTTTGCGTTACATTGGGTATATAATCTTCAAAAGTTGCGTCACGTAATACTTGTACGCTCGCAAACGATGCGATCTTTGATTCATCTCATCCTAGCCATTCACTGAAATGCTCGTTCTTTAATCTCGTTCAATTGTTGTACAAATAATGAAAACAATTAATTGGGTAGGTACATTGAGGTGCGTTGAGGTCAGAGTAAACTTTACGAAAACGTCCATTGTTCGTCTCGTAATTGTTACCCACGGGCGAAATGTGGGCACACACGAACCCTTTGTGCCTAGAGATATTCGGTGGCTACCGCGACGCGGAGTTTCGCCTGTAATGTTCGCTAGTTATCGACTTTAAATGGACTCCGGGTGTAGCATTTAATTTACTAAAATATACTTTAGAGAGCCTATTTTATGTACGTGAGGTGATATTAGGGAAATTTTTGACTCCCCCTTTCCCTTGTGAAATGAGACTCCCTAAGCAACTAATTTGATTTAGCAAAGAACAAATTTGAAGATAAACGTGTTTTATTTTATACAATTTTCTCGCAATATTACTCGTTTTTCTTTAAGAAAAAAATTTGGCGACGTAAAGCCTTCTTCCCGTCTTCCACTACCTCTCTTCTATGTGAGATTTGATTAGTTAATCCGACCCCTAAATGTTTAAGATCAGTGGGGGATCCAGAAAGACTGGAAGTTCCAGAAAGACTTTCGACTTATTTCGATAAACAGCATATAAATATGTGTCTATAAGATAATCAATTCTCCATAATAAAAAATAGTAATTAACTCGAGTTTAACATTGAATTCCTAAAAAAGAAACCTCTTCGGAGATGCCTAGCAACTCATTCCTTCGTAGGTAACTGAAATTTAACATCGTTACTATAAATCTGTATTATTGGAAATTTATTAAAAAAAATAATTTGAAGTAATGAAAAAAAAAATCAAACGATAGTCAATCTATTGTTCATCCATTGTCATGATTGCACAATCTTATCGCAGCAAATGGCATTACAGATATTTTGTCTGTTACTAGGGCGAATGACAAGTTTTGCAACATTTTTCATTTTCCGTTCACTTTAGGAACATCGGAGCGTAATCCGAAATAAAATTATCTAAAATAAAAATATAA
The DNA here is from genome assembly GCA_949699795.1 of Spicauda simplicius. Classification (NCBI taxonomy): domain Eukaryota; kingdom Metazoa; phylum Arthropoda; class Insecta; order Lepidoptera; family Hesperiidae; genus Spicauda; species Spicauda simplicius. The sequence continues at coordinate 15,262,657 of OX453077.1, read as the reverse complement.
AAAATACAAGATAGAAAATGGAATGTAACATCACTAATGGACGACCAGGGCTTAAAGCTTTCGTCCCTGTAGTTTCGGGATCAGAATAGGGCTACGGTATCCCCTGCCTGTCGTAAGAGGCGACTTAAAGGGTCTTCCGGGGTTGCGGATGGCTAGAGCTCGAATCGTTCGATCAGACGACCCCGGGAAGGATGGCGATATGCGTGGTCGCATACTGTCGTAAAGGCCAGACGAAGCGGTGGGCAAAGCCGCTCACCTGGGAGGAGCCCGAAGGGGCAACGCGTTTAGGGGACTCGGGTTGCGTTCTTTGTAGCGCTGACAACGGCCACCGGGGGGGTTTTAGTGCAGTAAAAATCCCATATAAGCCTGCGTCGCTCCGCTCGATAACAAAAAAACCCTAAACGCTACATTTTTACCAGATTTTTTAAAGAATCTAATTCAAGTAACATTTACTTTCAAAATAGATAAATGCGAAAATTCCCGGAAAGATGACTATTGACACGTTGATAAAATATTTTATCGTATATACGCATAAGTGTGTAGGTAGATCTGAGTATAGCGGCGTTAGAGGTGGACAGGTAGGTATAAATAATGTTAACGTGATCAAAATATGTGTGGGTGACAGGAATGCTGAGTGTTATGTTTTGGTTTGCCGAACGTAGAGGAAAATTTCACTTGCCTTTAAAAACTTAATCTTTAACCAGATAACGCTGGCGTGTATCTTCTGATTTTTAGATAGTCAAAAAAATATTACTATGTTAGAATGTAACTGCTTAAAAATATTTTGACCGTGCGAATGGACTTTTAGACTAATAAAATACGTTTTTTGAGATTCCATCAAAATACGTAGGTACCTGCTTTCTGTAAAATTTTACATTTGTTTTTATCTTAAATAGCGATAAAAATAATAATATTATTCTCATAAGAATTTTATAAAACAGATGAGCATAATAAATATACGTTTTGATCTCTTACTGTGCTAAATACTAAGTTGACTTGTATTACTCCTAATGTCTTATAGATATGTTTATGTAATGCTAAAGCTTCTAAGATTCAGTAGCACACAAAAAAACGTGGGTATTTTGTTAAACAGTCTCAGAAAAATAGTTACGTAAACATAAAAGCACAGTTATGTAAACAAGTAACAATTAACGCAGTTCTAGAAATATGTAGATATCCGTCCAATCTGTCTATTCGCCAATCAAATCAGATGCAGCACGAGTCATTCACCCAAAGAAAGCGTGCATAATCAATAACATAGCCATCGGAACGAATGTTGTACATTATCTGCGCTCGTACGCGACGCACACAGCCGCAGCCGAGTCGAGTGACCTTCGCGACTGGCTGGCAACAACGTAGTACTATCTACACGTATATATAGTACCAACTACAAAGTTCTCTGGTTCTGCTTAGCTCGATGACCCGATCCGCCGGCCGCCATACTTGTGAAGTTGTGACGCATCGCTTGCTTCCTAAACGCGGAACGACTCAACCGCCACCCCGGAACGCGATAAAACGGACCTTACGGCACAGCGTTAGGGACGCATTTCAGTCAAATCGCCATTAGATATACCCTGTTATGGTATAGATGTGTGAGTGGAAAGTGTACGTATTTATTTTTGTACGCTTACAAGTGCACCGTTTCGAAAACTGTTCGAAACAGACGTTGCGTTGATGCAACATTCTACACTCTATTGTGGGATGCTAGAGACGCGTTTGGATCGTAGACGTTATCAACCAAGTGTTCATCCCGTAAGAAATATTCAAGCGCACTTGAGTTATGTTGAGAAAAATAGACACACTGTGTGAAACTGCATTCCTAGTACTTTGTGGTTAAAATGTATAAATCGCCATGTGGCCTTGATTTCTCTTTGATTGGATTTTTTGTTATCGATTGAGGTTTTGACCGATACGTATTGCAATTAAAATGTAAGATATGCGAATATAACTGTAAAAATGTTTTGTGCTAGTTTTTTATCCTGCACATGAGACATGTACAGAATTATTATGAAAAAAAAATAACTATTTATTACGATTATGATATATGATCATAACGTGTAATATGAACAAAAAATATAGTCTCAGTTCTATAAATTAAATTAATGTAAGTAAGACAGTTTAACAAATTTAATAAACTACTTTATGACATAATAGAAAGAAGAAGATTTTGTTTTTGGTGTTTTCTTGTATCAAAAAATGTTGTAAGTTGCATACTTTCCTGGCAAATGCGTTACTACTCCCGAGGACTAGGATTGTCGCCTCGTATAAAAATGTGCTGGCAACCACACCCTTCCATCGAAACGCAAGGAATGCTTCACGTTAGGAATAGGTGTGGCGGTGGTACCTCCCCGGTCGAACTACTGTTTCTACCACCTTTAAAAATTCCATTTTATTTTGTGTTGCATGGGTGGCAATGACCATTTAACTGGCCTTACGTGAGATGGAACCATTCGAACGGTACCCACGTATGTCCCAATTCAATATAAAACAGCGAATTCGGCTAGAAACGGTACATAAAGCGTTTATGACTTATTTATCAACGGAAATGGGGTCCGTTTTAAAATTCAATCGCTTTTTCCTTTTTTTAGGTGGATAACGGTTCCGTGCAAATGCACGCTACGTTTTTTAATTTGCATCCGTTTTAGGCTTTTAGCCTGTTTTGTTGCTAACTAAAACTATATGTGTGTTCATAGTTTCGTTAGTCTGTTTATTTTGTGGGAATGTGGAAAGTTAGATGTATGCTGTTGGATTAAAACGCTTGGTATGGTATGATGTGTTTTTGTGTCTCACGCATCATTTTTGTCAGCGAATCTAAATAGTTTTAGGATGGTACAACTGTCAGGTAGAACTTCTAAACTAAAACACCGTAAAACACTTTATATTTTTAGCAGGAATCCTTTTTTATATCCAACAGTTGGTCATGACAGTGTCTTCTACCCTAGAACGACTCTTACGCGACTTGTAAGACCAAAATGACTTGATAACTAAACCTTCATTTTAGACTTAAGTCTTGTAAAATTGAGTCAAGTATTTATAAGGCTGAATTTCACCTAGCACTAAGCGAGTCGAATCGTACCTTCGGAATTAAGATCCCAATTAAATCCGACACCCCGCATATCCAGCTATCGCGCGGTCCTGTTGCCCAAATACGCCGACACTCGATAACGAGTTCATTTGCCACAACCCGGAGGTCGATGCGACCTTATATGCCGAGTTGCTCCCTTACCCACTTGTCTCACGATGGACCGTCTGTGTATGGATGCTTCGGCTTACATTAACCTTTTGCACAAACTGTTCTGCAACTTTTATACGTGGATAAGCATTTAGACTAAAATTTTGATTTATATAATTGCCGTATTTTTTTGTCTGACTGAAGTCAAACGAGCATGCAGTCCACCTGATGGTAAGTGGTCACTGCCGCCCATGGACATCTATAATAAATTTCATACAGAACATGGGTTCCATCTGTAGTCAGTCTCAGATGCGTTGCTACTCTCGAAGACTATTGTAGTCGCCTCATATAAAAGTGTGCCGGTAACCACACCCTACCATCGAAATGTAAGAACATCATAGTCCTCGGGAGTAGCAACGCATCTGTGATTGACTTCAGATTGAATGTTCTGTTGATTTAAGATAACCATGAGCGGCAATGACCACTTACCATTAGGTGGACTGCGTGCTCGTTTGTTATTTGAGTCAGATTATAACAATGTAATCATAAATAAGTTGAAAGTTTTGGTAAGTTTCAACAGTCGATTTTAATATCTATCGCAAATCGCTTCCAAATCGTCGATGTGGACAGTGCCTAAGCATAGTTGTTTCACTATATAAGGTGGAAAGCCGTGGGTGCCGATGTTGGTCCCGCGCATTGCCTTTCTCTTGCCAAACTAGATATACCCGTTTGGTTTTAGAAACGTGGGTAATGGCTTAATTAAGTGTGGTAATCAGTACATTAGATGGTATTCTGTATCTTATTATAAATGCGAAAGTTTGTTAGGATGTTTGTGTGTTTGTTGATAGTCTTCCACCGACAAACGACTTGTCGGATTTTGCTGAAAGTCGGCACGCACATAGGTCACGACCTAGGTTAATAAAGATTAATTAATCCTCATTACTTTGGTAGAGCATTACTTTGGTAGAGGAGACCGAAGCGGGAAAACCATGGGAATTACCTAGTCTACTATATACGCTTTCTACACTCATAGCCCCACAGTAGGATTTTCTCCTGTGTCGTGGGTAGGTACCATGGACATACACACAAGACGAATACACGAACAGCCAGATCCAGACCATGAATCTAAAACCTGTCTGGCCGGGAATCGAACCCGGGACCGATTGCGTATTAGACCGGTATAGTAACCGCTCCGCCACGCGGGTTTTCAAAATACACGAAAGTATCTCAAAATTACGTGTTTTTTTTAAATACCGGTTAGAAATAACTGATGTGAGTGAGGCCGCTGTAATTAAGAATCATGTTTTATATAATTATAAAAAAATATGTTGAGTGTAAAGAATAATAAGCTAAGCTATAAACGTTTTAGTTTGTGTGTAAAATTATGTAATCGTATGTTTGTAAAATTAAGTCTGAATAAAAATTGAGTTCTACCTGTAATTTAAACAAAAACATTTAAATTCGTTCTAACAAATCTTTTACGCTTAAATAGACAATTTTATAGAAAAAGGGATGTCTACATAATCAACTTAAAAAATATGTTTGTAGGATTGTAGTCTCTCATTCTGAGAGAAGACCGGGCCCAGCAGTGGGACAATAATAGGTTGACGAGAGAGGATTGTAGGCGAAGTCGGGTAGGCAATCTAATTTTAGTATAATGTGATATACCAAGATACATTCATCTAATTTCCTTGTTACTTGCACCGTGGGCTGGTCTCCGGTACGTTTGATCTTGCCGGGGCCCGACCAAAGGCCACAAAATCTTCAAAACAGACAGGCAAATATATACAATCAACAGACGCGTGGTACATCGCGCTAGGGTTGCCAGTAGAAGGATATTTGGATTTTCGCACTGGGGATTATTCTGAGAGTTCTCTTATGAAGTTCTTAAAGGTAAAGTCCGCCAATTCGCGGTAGACTGTGACCTGAATTCCTCTCATTTTGAATGGACATCCGTGCCCAACAGCAACAATGATGGTTTAACCATTTTTATTCATATATCACACTGCTGTTCCCCGTGACTTCATACTCGAGGAATGCTTATAATACTAATTGGTAGTAACATTTAAAACCCCTTTTAAATCTTGTTAAATGAATAAATGGGTTGGAATTTCAAAAAAAAATCCTGCTTAATGAATGCCAACATCAAAAAATACATCTGTTGTTCAAATTTTATGGTTTATGCTGTAGTCGTTTAGGCTCTGAAAACAAAATTTGTACGGTATATATATCTAATCATATACCTATATATAGTTTGAAGGACTAAGAATAAACTATCAACATCAATTATGTCCTAAGTCCAATTACTAAGGTAATATCTACAAGATTAGTAAAGTCACTTGCTTCGTCAATAAAATTGAACATTGCAAAATCCCCACTTTCGCTATCTCATTAGCCAGCAACCCTACGAAAACACGGAAATAAAGCGGCGCTCGGAGCGTGAGACGCCTTTGGTCTATTAATAGGACTAATTGGCTCCTTGGTCCACTGGACGCTTTCGATCTAGATGGGACGGATCTAATTTCCCGGTCGAGAGCGCAGCTCAGACTTTTTGGTACCTATTTCGGTGGTAACGAGTTACGACGATCAGCTGATAATATTAGGCTAGGTGATTGAAAATTGGGTAACTCGAGGTATCTTTCGGACTTCGGTAATGTTTTGCAGTTAAGAGGTTGTGGTTGTTCTGGTGTGAAGAAGGATAAGAGAATCATACGGAGCATTCTCTTAGGGGTAGCAACTCAAATAAGCTCTACACTTATAAGATACATACGAGGATTCTCTAGCGTTTTGGGTGCCACGGATGTGCACCCAAAACGCAGTAACGAGGACTAAGATGGTCACCTCATAATAAAAGTAAGTCGACAATTAGACTCTTCCCCGAAATGAAAGCAGTTCTTGAATTGCGTCTGCATTTTAATTGTATTGGTGGTTACCCTTTCCAAACCTTATATGTTTTACCACCACAATTACTGCACTATCGCTAAGCGAGTACTCGCTGGGTGTAGAACAGTGTCTTGTACCAACGCCTCAGTCATTTAGGCAATCCCAAACAATGGTGATCTAAATTAAGCAGACTGTCTTATAACAATGGGGCTGCATTCCTTGGGCTGTTCGTACAAAACGAGGAGTATTGTTATTGCAACGCGTGGTTGAAGGTCTGAGGGGTGTGGTGTGGTATATGTTTCAACTTCGTCCTCAGGAATAGCATCTATAGCCTTGATTAAGACAAATCTCCAAGACCGATACATGAAATCAGAACTCTGTCCAGTGATAGAATGAGTGCATTTATTAGATCAACACAAATCGACGTAGGGCGTCTTGTTCAAAGTCGTTAATTTTGATGAATCAGGATAAGTTAAACATTTCCCTTATTTCTCGCATCTTTCTCTTATTGTTCGCATCCTTCAAACGTCTGCCTCATCAACTTTCGATGTGGTTTTATGCAACTACCATGTTTACTACGGGTAACGGGAAATCAGGGTTTTTGCGTTTCTGTAGATGGGTGATAATAATAAATAAAAAATACAATAAATAGGCAGCCGGAAAATTTTCGTACGTTCGAATATTGTACACTACTAAGTCTGTCTTTTTAATCGCAAGCTCTACATTAATAATAATACAAGCTCGATGCGTAGTTTCTCGGAAGAATTGTTATCGTCAACCATTTAACTAGCAGTTGTGATTCACTCACTCCGTTGCCCTAACGAAGCGGTGAACCGATACAAACGCACAGCTACACATAGTGCACATGCACATGTATATATACGTGCATATATGATTGTTTCTTTTTTAGGTTGGTTTTAATGGTAGAGCTCTGTAGTTCGACTCCGGTAGCAATATAGCCACCTATTATATATTGCCATACCTATCATCGTACTTCATACTAATATTATAAGGCGAAAGTTTGTGAGTGTGTATGTTTGTTACTTCTTCACATCTAAACGGCTGGAGCGATTTTCATAAAATTTGGTAGTGGATTAACAACATATAGGCTACGTTTTTCTGTGGGAAAACATCTTATTCCCACGGGACAATCGATACATCGCTTTTTTTTTACGCAGGCGAATCTGCGGGGTTCAGTTAGTTTCTTATAACAGCAGTGTTATGGCTTGCTGTTTTGTGATCCAACAACTTTGGTTTCAAACTTAGTTCTCAGAGATAGTCATGGCCAACCTCAGCGCATCTATGACCAACCTCAGGTAAAACTGACCTTATCAGGGGTTCATTACAGATATCTATGGGCGGCCGTGGCCACTTACCTACTGGTGGAATGCATGCTCATTTACTCGATTTTATCTTCATACTATTAAATGATTATTGAATTCCACGATATAAATAAAAGATATAAATAAATTAGTTGATATGTCGTGTCGCTATTGAGCGTAGGCTTTTATATTTCGTTACTGATGTTTCGCGAACCCCCGCGAGCTTCTTAATAACTTTGGGACCCCCCAGAGGATCATGCCTCACTTTGAAAAAGACAAAATTCCATTAATCTCTTATCACCTTTGTCGATAACAGCACTCAAAATAAGTAATTAATTCTTGTACGTCAATTACAAGCTCTCGAAGCCGGCATTAACTATTTGATGTATGGACATACATTAGAATTGCATATGCATAGAGAAAGATTAGCGGGGTCAACGGCCGGGGTATGCATATATAATGAACGCACCATCTGCGTTGCATACTAATGAGATATGCTGAACCAATATTAATGAAACCGTGTTGGTGGGAAGGTATTCGCGAATTGAACGTGTTTATGTCCGCAATTTTGAAGGAATTTATTTTCTTTGGTTTTTTTATCGGATTGAAGTAGCAAACATTCAGTCCACCTGATGCTAACCACCGCCGCTATTGTACCTCGTGAGCAACTTCATAAAGAACAGGTTTTATTTAAAGTCAACCAAGGCCTATGATAAGAATCACAGATCTTCTTATAGATCTTAAAAAATCACAAATGCGTTGCTACTTCCCAGGACTAAGATGGTCGCCTCATATAAAAGTATGTTGGCAACCGCACCCTTCTAACGAAACGCAAAAACCGCTTCACGCTAGAAATAAGTGTGACGGTGGTACCTCCCCAACCGAACGACGTTGGTTCTACCACCTGAAAACTGAAGTAATAAACGAGCAATTACAACACCTTGGTGGTAAGTGGTCACTGTCGCCCATGAACATCTGTTCTCCTATTTCGTGAAGCAGTTCGTACGTTTCGGTGGAGTGATGCGGATGCCGGCTGACAAACATTTGGCGATCTTAATTCTCAATAGCAAAGCATTTGTGATTGTCTGGAAATAGAACCCTTGTTCTGTATGAAGGTACAGACGTCCATGTGCGGCAGAGGTAGGGTCTATGCTCTTTTGCTACATCAACCCGATAAAAAATAGCGGTCACTTTTTGTATCAATGAAATTAATCGACTCTCAAAAATTCTACTAAAAACGAACGAAACAGCGGGTCACACCTAGCACAGACTAACATAATCGTGTCGATAACCCCGTTCCCTTGGGATGTTTGTAAAAACGTATCGCATATAGAAAATACAAAACCGCTATCGTTTGACCATGAATCGTGTGAGGAACAACGATGCGCTATTTATAGTATTACGATCAGTTTTCGTTCGGTTGTTCACTCCGTTGCTTGTAATAAAATCGATCGGGCGTCTGTCTGTGTGATGTGTACCAAGTTTCCGCTTTGTAAATAAACCAGGTTGAGCAGTGATGAACTAATGAAACTCGCCGTCTCAATCGAAGGTCCAAGTTTCGAATCCTAGGCACCCTGAATTATCTGAAACTAGCTGAATCCCACAGCTTTGCCCGAAAAAATCGATGTATCGATTGTCCCGTGGGAGTAAGATATTTCACAGTAAAAATAAGCCTATATGTTAATCTAGAGGGTAAGCTAACTCCCTACGACATTTTCTGAAAATAGCTCTAGCCAATTAGACGTGAAAAAGTAATAAACATACACACTCACAAACTTTCGCCTTTATAATATTAGTATGAAGTATGATTATTTGCGTATGAAATATTAATTATCACTGAGGAAACCTGCACACCTGATAGTTATTAAAAAAAGATCTCAAAAGTTTTGTGGAGTCTACCAATTCGAACTTAGCCATCGCAGTAAACAGTACCCTAAAATCCTCTCAGAGAGAAGATTTGTGATCAGCAGTGGGAAGACAATGGGTTGACGTTCCAAATAAACCCGGGCGGGCTGGAGAGTCAGAGTTAACTCTGATACAAGAAAACATATTGTAATAGACAATTTGTTTTTCAAATTTGGCCTGGGTTCGGTGGCTTCGATTTGAGTTCGAAAAACTGATTCTCCGTGTTATGTGTGTTTAAGAAATTGATTGTAGAAAGTAAACCTCTTAAGGTTAACATGCCTCAATTTTTTGTTAAATGTTTGAATGTGTGTGAAATTCAAATCCACAGCCATTATAATTGCTTATGGAAAATTCATCTTATGTAACATTCAATAATAATGTACTTGTGTAGCTTTTATTAAAGAGTAACTCTTTTTACCCTTCCAAGTTCCAAGCAAGGACTTTTTTGTGTCATGGGTGCCTAATCAGTCTTTTTACCCTTGTACCTCCATGCAAGGATTTTTATGGGTCATGGGTGTCATACACAACCAAAGATGGACATATTACAATGTACAGAAACACCCAGAGCCAAGACATGCAAATCATTTTGATGTATTTCCGACCAGGAATCGAACCCCAAATCAGATCGATATGGTAATCGCTCCGTCAAGCAAATCGTAGAACACTTGTCATACCTACTGTAAAATCAAAATAAAAATATATCTCAAAAATGTTTCCGGTCCGGATCGAACCCAGGTCCTATTAGTGCCTTAACAAAGGAATGCAAATTTATCAGTGCAAATATAACATTAGTGTCACGTAACCTTCAGAGGTCGACCAACTTTATCACTGATACGCTCGCCCTTGACATTGCCTTCTTTGTTAGCCGGCTTTGTTTGTGTGCTAATTGGCTTAGACCTTCGTAATTTTAGGTTCTTTTTAGTGTATGTGATGGATTTCGGAATGACTAGGCCTTTGTGTAAATCTATGTTAGTCAATTATTTAAATTTTGGATTTTTTTTAGTTTTAATTCGTAGTTTTAAGATGTCTTTTAATATGTAAAAGAGCAAAAAACTGTTGTTGTATAAAGTCGTGAATTTGATTGATGCACTAAGATTTTATGATTTTGTGTTTTTTTTTCATTGTATTAATTATTTATTAATTTAATTTTTTCAAGGTCTAAAATTTATAATTTGTCGAATTAACTGACTTTTAAATAATAAATAATGACATTGCTAGATATATTTTTTGGCTTTTTCGCTCGTTGCCCAGGTCTTTCTTTTGATGTTTTTTAATTTCCATCATGTCACTGACCTCTGACGGAACGATTGACCACCATGGAGAGCTAACAATTAAATCTAAAACCAGTACTAACGCACTACCAGTACTACTCATAGATGCAACATAGTAGGACACGTGTCTCCGTTATCAGTGGTATTAATAGCATTATCTGGCCGCGTCACGTGACCGGCTTGCACGACGCGACAACCACGTTTCATACAATGTATGAACGTATCAAGTTGTTTCATTGTTTTCGATATCTGCAGCGACGCAATTCCGAATGCGGCGTTATTCATATTAGTAATGGATTTTTTCGCGTTTCGTGTCTTATCTTGTTGTTCGTTACGATTTTCCGATGAATGTTTGCATTTTACTTTATTTTGTACTAGGTTCTTTCCGGTACGGTACGGGATCCTTTCAATTATGCTATGAACTTAATTTGTGCCAGATTTATCCATATCCAAACAGTAGTGTTTGCATGACAGAATTGACAGAGTAACAAACAGATACACAAACTTTCCTCTATATAGTTTCAAAGTTCGGAAATGTCTTAATGTTTCTTTCTTATTATTCTCGTTTTTTCTTTCATTATAGTACATATATTTATTACCTTGTAATTTGTACATTATCTCTAATCTAAGTATCTGGCAGATGAATTTTTACTCGTAAATTTTACACTTGCAAGAATTTCTATACTTCCTTAATGTTAACATTAGAACGTTATTACTACTTGCTTTACAGCGTCTATTCCAGTATAACTTGTGAGTGAGTTTATTTAATTCCTCGAGACGTTACATTTCTTCTCACATAATTTTCTAAGATTCTCAGAATGTAAAGGTCCTATTTTTATAAAACTTGCATATTTTTTATAGAACCATTTTTTTCATCTACCTTATTGTAAATAGATGAAACATAGACAGTTTCGTCTATTTATATTCGATCCTCACTTTTCCCGTCTTCACAAACATAAGCATTTCCAGCCGTCGGTATATTAAATTCCCTCCCATGTCTCTGGTTGCGTGCGCGCCGGAAATTGCCTAGCATTAGCCGGTTCCGCGAAACGCAATACCCACTTGTGAGAGCCTATTATTACTTGTACTTTCACTATCCGAGATGCACGGTCTGTCTGTGAGCTTATTGTATGCGTTTATGGAACGCGGACTACATTTCTGTTGCACATTGTTTGGTAAGATTTAAGATTGTGTAAAGAAATTGTTGTTAGGATCGCAGGCCATATGTATCTTGTTTATAGGTATTATTTTATCAAACTTCATGATACATATGAAGCCTAATTTGGTAGTCTGACATTTTGCCTAGAAGGTCAGTGTCCTTAATAAAATCATATAACCTATAAGTATATCGTGTCCATAATTGTTTAACAAACTGAGACACACGATAACAACAAAAAATACACTGTCTGTCGCGACGACAAGCCTCTATAATGGCTCAGTCATTATTTCTTTTCATACTTATCGATCACATAATTTTTTTCTAACTAATCACCTGCGTACATTTTGTCATATTGCCAAAGTCTTCCATATCGCATTTTTAATTGTCAGCCAAACGTATCGCAGTCCCAAAACTTTTTGTTGCATAAACCCTAAACGAAGGATACACAAGAGGACCGGTCGCATATGGTGCCCAAGGCGGTGAGTCAGGCCAGGCCATCCGGTCACAACAATAGACCAATGATTCACGGAGTAGCATCCGCGGGCCGCTGATTGTTTGCATAACACAATGCATATTCATATCGCCCTCTTTGTGCCGCGACCATTTGTGTATAACTTTCTAGATTATGGAGGTCGTTCTGAAATGCGGTTAGCGCTGGCTGGTAAGGGAGTGAGACGAAAATATCGTTTCTAGCGAATTCATTATGTTGTTTTTTTTAGGTGGTTCCTGTTTTTTTTGGAATTATCTCTGCTATTGTTGTAATTTTCATCGTCGATTATTTTGAAACGGTTGATTTGTTATTTAATCGTATTTGCAAAAATATTGAAAACAATGTTGTTAGTTACGTATGAAAAATATTTGGTATCAGCTAAAGATTAAAAATTATTGTTCACCTTCTATAAATGAAAATGTCTTGGAGTCTATGCTTATTTTTCTTTGTACAAGTAATATGTGATTTCGTATGTCTTCCTCTCGTAATATTTAGTTAGACGATTATAACGTAATTAAATAAATATATAATTAGGTTCATTGACCTAACGATAAGATGTACAGATGAGGCATCTCACGTCGTCTTAGTCATCGTCAGATGTACCTTTGTTCGCGTAAGGTCAGCTACATGACCTGCAGTGACAGCATGTTCTTCAACCAACCAAATTCAACCTACAGGTTTGTTTATAACAAATTGAATACAACTTTTTGCAGAAAACTAAATTAACTTTAAAAAAATTCGTAGTGCTTTAAGAGATTTCACTTCTAACCACAAACAATATTGTTTGGATTACGTAAACTCCTTAATGTAATTTAAATGTAGTCAAGGTCTGAAACGAACGAGGGCGGAAACATAGTTTCAAATTTTGTGGCCTTTGTTCGGTTCTGTCAGTGGAAATTTTGGAGTCTTGGACAAGAACCACTCCGAAGCCAACAAAAACAGACATCTTGCCAGATACTTTGGAGTTCTTAAGAGTACTTTTTGGTTTCAGAATTTGGAGTGTTGTTACATAGTTATGCCCTACCGTCGGACACTTTAAATGTTTCCTCAGACGACGTCTGACGTATTTAGTATAAGTACTACACATTTTAAAAGTATGTGTGAAGTTTCATTAATGGGATGAATATTTTTGGATGTGTATATGATGATGCAGAGCTGTAATTGCAATCGAGAATTTATTGCAGTTTTACTTTATTTTAAACAAGTTTCAAAATTTAATTGAGTATTGTGTTTACTTTTAATACATGTAAGCCTCTATCAAAGTTGGCTAAATGCTTCTTTATACAGCCACTACATATATCTGTGGTACATGTGTATAATAGCAGATATGGTGGCAACCCATTATTGTCCCACTGCTGGGCACGGGTCTTCTCTCAGAACGAGAGAGTTTTTAGTCCTTAGTCCACCGCGCTGGCCAAGTGCGAATTGGTGGACTTCACACACCTCCGAGAACTATTTTTTTTAAAGAATTCTCGGGGTGTAGGTTTCCTCACGATGTTTTCCTTCACCGAAAAGTACTGATAATTAATTTCTAATACGCACATAAATCAGTGGTACGTGCCTAGGTTTGAACCTCGGACGGAGAGGGCAAATTTAAACCATTAGGCTATCACTACTCTCGCTACTGCTATAATAGCAGATATAAGATTGATAAATAGAACAGATTAGTTCCTAAATGCTATAGCGCACCTATGATCGATGTTAGTACTAACTCTGTGTATTTGTTGTCGGTTATTTTCATAGCGTTTCGCTTAATCACAAGTTTTGCAAGCTCTATTGTAGCTTCCATTACAAAAAGTCCACCATAAAATGTAATGAGAATCTCATCTTCATTGTTTTTTCTCCAGTAATTAATTACCTTATTAACGATCGTATGAATAACATCAGTTCAATTCATTATTTCTGTACAGAACAGTACGTGTCTCTCGTTGCGATCCAGAAGTCATTGTTAACGTGTTGTGTCATCTCAACGACGGCCATTGTTTCAGTTTCTCATATTATATCCTCGTACAGGGGAATAACAATGTAGACTGTGCGTCAGTTATTTACACCTGTTGTTATATCTCTATCTTCATCTGTGTGGGTATATGTACGTTATAAAACAAGTGCGTCTTTACGTTTATGTGATGAGTAATTTTATTGTCATTCACTTTACATTGTATTTTTTAATTGAAGCTATCAACGCGATAGCACGCACACTGATAACTGTCATCCATGACAGTCTGTCAACGCCAAAAATATTAACAGTCCTGTCGTTGCTATCTGGCGACTGCACTGCTATCTGCCCTGAGGACTAAGTTGTGATGACCTGAGTGTCTCAGTCTTACGGCACAAAACCAGAACTCAACTAAGTTTGTTAAGAGCCCATCGCAATGCCAATGATCGCGTTTTTAATTCTCCTGCTAAATTATAATATTTTTACTATTAAATAACTCGAAAGTATTTTTATTGACTTCGTTATTTTCCTTTTCTATTTTAATTTTCTTGAATGGCTTTATTTCTTCTACTATAGTTTCTGTTACTGTCTCAATGCTTGCCTTTAATAAAATTTTTCGACGAAAATAATTTATAATTCTTATGTCAATTGTATCTCCTGGGAGATATAGATATATTGGCAAGAAATAAATAGTATAATATTTGAAAATTGTCGCACACATCGGATGAAGTCGCGGTCCTCACCGAGTTACTCATTTATAAGGAAAAGTTAGCGGGTAAGAATTATAAATGTCTGTACTACGAACTGGCTGAGTCACGCTAGATATTTATGTAACACGATCACCACGCAACCACCCATTATCATTGATCATTAATGGTAATCTAATCGCATTGTCTGACTGTGTGACTTCTTGGCCTTTGACCGGTTTTTTCTACGAGTCGATTAACGTTTGAGCTACACGGTTTGATAGCGGTTAATGAGCCAGTTAGCTTTATCAAAATAGAAAATTATATTTTAATTTTAACACGTAAAGTTAATTATTAATGTTTTTTTTATAAAATTGAAGAAGCAAATGAGTGAAATTCGCTTGATGGTAAGTTGCTACTACACTAGCTACTTATTTCCAGATGGACTGCATGTTCTTTGCGATTTCCATGTAATAAAAATATTATTATATTAATACGTGAAGCAAAAATTTGTGACGGATTTTTAAGTAATATGCCGCGGACGGATTAGTATGAAATTTTGCACGGTTATAGTGGACGTAGAGAAGGAGTGCAGAATGTTAATATTTTTTTCAAATAATGCATTTTTCATACATAAAATCAACTAAAAACACATTACACACACTGCCTTGCATTTGTCACAAACACAAATGTACTTAGTAAATGAAAATGAAAAGACACAACGTCAAGAATGTCAGATGACATTTGATTTTTAATTTAAATTACGGTCGAATTTCGGCCGATGCTACGGGTGACTAGTAACTTTTATTGCGTAAAACTTCTTGGAAATAACGATATAAATAAGTCTAAAAATGACTACTATTACCAAGCATGTAATATCATTGATGCTTGTTTTATTGCTATGTTGGTTTAATGACACTCTTAAGATGTTTTTATACATGAATAAAAATTTAAATAAAGACTCTTTTAAATGTAATCAACGTGCTACTCGTGTGATTTAAACGGTTTAATAAATAGAATTTGAAGAGATTTATTTAATAAATTAGAATATTATCTATTCAAGAATCTTATCTAACGATAATTCCATGTTTATAGTTAATTATTTGCTTCAAAATTATTATTTAAAATAATATAACCGACGTTATAACGGCACTTCGAATGATAAAGTTATTTAGTATATACTTCTATTTAATTTGATACATCCGTTTCGAAGTAAAAAACTACTTTTTGCTAGCTTTAAAATACCGTTGCATCGAGGAAAATGCATTGTATAGACTTTAAATGTCCGTCTGTAAAAAGTTTATAAAAGTAAAGACGATAGAGTTTTTTTGATGACTCTGCGGCGCCACTACTGTCTTACCTATTTCTAATAGGTTAAGCATCTATCTGAAGTTTCTATAATCCATACATACTATAAAATTTAAACTCCTCGTCAACGTGGTGTTTTTATGCAAAAAACCTTCTACAGTTTTTACAATTTTTGTCGGTCTATTTTTTTATGAATAACTATGAACTCTATCCAAAAGTCACATGTTTTTAAAATTGTAGGTGTTAGTCTATCACATTCTGATTTAGAAGGGAATGGTTCATCTTCCTTCTATAACGTGCCCTCTTCTTTGGAACGAAAGAGAGAAGATTCATTTAGGATTGTTTTCTATTACAATTTAACTTATTATTAAATTTATTAATTCTATTTGCTTGACTTTCAAATGGTCTTTTATCTTATCTTTATTTAGCCTGTATCATGAATTAACTATCAAGTCGTCATCATTATCTTTGTCTCTTTGTCTGTATTTCCTCAATCTTTCACGTTACGACAGTATCTTTTTCCAAGAATCCAAGCTCTGCCTCCTATTTTGTTTTTAACATTTCAATCGCGCCTGGTTTCTTCATATCGTTCAACTTCCTATTTTCCATATTCTTCAGCTTAAAGCCGGAGCAATGGGTCTTCAAGTCTGTGATTGACTTCGGGTAGGACTTCTTATGGTTTGGGAGAGTTGATTGTAGAGTCATTGAGGACGTCCCATGAGAACTGCATGCTTGATTGTCATTTCTGTTCATAAAAATAATTATCTACTACATTTTGTTTACTTTCTAACTTTTAAGCTGCTTGTGTTTAACCCGACGTCTTTAGAAAGATGGTAATATTTTGTAAGTGTATGTTTGTTTGTGTGTAAGTTCATTTGTTTAACACGCGCTAGAGACCAAACGGCTTGACCGATATTTATTAAAAATGGAGTCAGTAGATGGGGACAAAAGGGTGAGATGACTTTTTATTCACTTATTCCAACTTCGTGTTCTTTGTATCATTGTTACTCTCCAACTCCGTGTTCTCTGGACCATCTTCTCTAACTTAACCATCGTTATTCTCCAGCTAAGTTTTCTCCGGAGCATCACCATCAATCTGACCGTCGTATCCTTGTCTCCAGGCCCGGGCAGACAGAGCACGGGCACGGGGCGCTGGCGTACGGCGGCAAGCAAGTGGCGGGCGTGGTGCCGACCGCGCGCGCGCCCGCCGCGCCCTACGCGCCGGCCTACCCGCCCGCCCAGCTCCGCTTGCACCAGCCCGGGTATGGATCCGCGGCGCTTACGTATAGGTGCGTATGGATTGCTGGAGGAGACTCAATAATACCATCATAGTCCTTGTATGTAGAAACGTATATGTGATTGACTTCAGATGGAACCTATGTTCTGTATGAAGTTGATTACAAATGTCCATGAGCGGCAGATAACACTTACCATCAGGTGGACTGCATACTCGTTTGCTACTTCAGTCAGATAAAAAAAAATAGGAACCACTCTCAACGGGTGATGGAACCAGTGTAGATCGACCAAGCTAGCAATAGCTGTGGCGGTAGAAGCTTCTGCCACACCATTGACAAAAAGTGGCAAGAGTCAATGACTCGCAACTCATCGTATGTAGTTCGAGTATGGAGGTACCACCAGCACACCTGTTTCTAGCGTGAAGCAGTTCTGACATTTTTGTAGCCGGATGTGGTAGTGTGCTCATTTTTATATGAGGCAATCTTAGTTCTCTTGAGTAGCAACGTATCTGTGGTCGACTTTAGATGGTACCCCTGTTCTATTTGAAGTTGCTTACAGACCACCATGGGTGGTAGTAACTACCTACTATTGGAAGGTTTGAAAAAACGAAAGGTTTGGAAGTATTTACAAACCACCTTCCACATTACGGTTAAAAATAGATGTGGCGGTGATAAAATAAGTCTACCAACGCTCTACCATTCACATTTTTCTAAAGTGAAGTATTTCTTGCGGTTAAGGGTGTGCTTGCCGGCTCAATTTCAAATGAGGCGACTATCTTAGTCCTCAGGAATAGTAATTATCTATAATAGATTTCCGCCCAGAACAGACAGTCGTCCATGGGCGGCAGCAACCACTTATCGTTGACTGCATAGTCATTTGCTACCTCAATATCACTACATAGTATACAACAAAGTCCCTTTACTCTGTCTGTCCCTAGATTCCTTAGATCTTTAAAACAACGTTACGGATTTTAATGCTATTTTTTAAGACGTAGACTGATTCAAGAGGAAGGTTTTTATGTATAATACATGCATACATGCATAGTAGAGAAACATTGATTATTTTAGATTTTTGACTTTTAGCCGGAACGAAGTTCGCCGGGTCAACTAGTTATTATATATAAAAGGTATTTCACGGAACCGCTTGTGGTTGTTTCTAGAACAGTATCTTGCATATAATTATTTGTTCGGAAATATGTTATTTAATTCTACTATTGGATTCTGAGAAGGAACTCGATAGGTTCTCAGTAACACGTTCAGTACTAACGATTTCCCTATGCCTACTAATTCGAATGTTTTAAGTGCAACGAAGGGATATTGTTATTGTAAATCAATATGTAGTTCTGTAGGTCTGATTAAAGCAGAAATTTTAGAATGTTTACATAGGTAACCCCAGATAGAACCAGTGGTAAAGATGGTAGAAACAATGTAATTCGACCGGGGAAGTACCACCGCCACACCTATTTCTAGCGTGAAGCAGTTCTTGCGTTTCGATAGAAGGGGTTTGGTTGCCGGCACACTTTAACATGAGGCGACCATCATAATCCTCGGGAGTAGCAACGCATCTGTGATTGACTTCAGAGGGAACCTATGTTCTGTATGAAGTTGTTTACAGATGTCCATGTGCGACAGTGACCACTTAACATCAGATGGACTGCATGCTCGTTTGCTACTTCAATCAGATAAAAACATAAAAAAAAACTAGGCAACAATAGGTGTGACGGTGGTGCCTTAAAAGACGAAGGGTTCTACTTACATAAAATACATTTATCACATCCATTTCCAGCGTTATATTTTCTTGCTTTTTGCTTTAATAGTAGGACGTTTTGTTGTTACTTCATACGTATAAGAAAAAAAGTATTTTGTTTTGTTGTGCATAGAATATTGTTGCCAACAAGCACAAGTTCATAATTTCTAGAAAAATCATTGGCCGCTACAGGCGCTTACGAAGAATAAATTAATGTTACAAATTATCAACTGTGAAATCTATACTTACAACACAATGCGATTCTCTCATCTTTATTACAATGTTTGTTATAATTTAGGTTTCTTTGCCAACTAAAGATAATATTCTTAGCCATATCTTAGTTTGTGTGAAATTCATTTTATGTGAAATCGGTCGCTCTGATTGTGAAATTGCGAACTTATGTATATAAGTGGCTGAAGTGGCAAGGGGCAAGCCACATCGTTCGTAGGACAGATAACCGTTGGGGTAGAACAGTCCTCGAATGGAGACGTCTGGGGAAAAGGAGTGCAGGCCGCCCCCCGATAAGGTGGACTGATGACTGAAGAAGACGGCGGGTAACCGCTGGATTCAGATGGCTCAGGACCGGGCGAAGTGGCGCAGATTAGGGATGGCCTATGTCCAGCAGTGGACTTTCAAAGGCTGATGGATATATGGATGGATGGTATATAAGTGCTGGTCCTTACTTCCTTGGTTAGATAAAAGTCTATAGGTTTATATGTAGTAATGAAATAGGCACTTAAAAAGTATTTTGCAAACTGAAGTCCCACTAAGATGATAAATGATCACTGTCGCCAATGAAAAACACCCGACGACCCGCGTGGCGGTGCGGTTACCATACCGGACTGAAGCGCAGAGGGTCCCGGGTTCAATTCCCGGCCAGACAGGTATCTAAATGTTGAGTTTAGATTCTTGTTCCGGGTCTGGGTGTTTGTGTATTCGTCTTTGTTTGTGTCCATGGCACCCACGACACAGAAATCCTACTGTGGGGCTATGAGTGTAGAAAGCATGGAAAACATGGAATTTATCATAGATCTGTGTCTTCAAGGAACAGATCTGTGATACACA
Organism: Spicauda simplicius; assembly: GCA_949699795.1. NCBI lineage: Eukaryota > Metazoa > Arthropoda > Insecta > Lepidoptera > Hesperiidae > Spicauda > Spicauda simplicius. Next base: position 15,242,478 of record OX453077.1, on the reverse strand, counting down.
ATATTTCTTACACATTTTACACAGACATTAAATTATTCCACCGAAACGCAGTTACTGATAGAGATAAGTGTACGAGTGGTACTTACTCAGTCAAATCTTACACAAATACTTTACAAATAAACGTTCTCGTCAACCCCTTATTGTCTCACTGATGGGCACGGGTCTTCTCTCAGAATGAGAGAGTTTAGGCCATGATCCAACGCGCTGGCCAAGTGCGAATTGGTGGACTTCACACACCTCCGAGAACTTTCTTTTTATTAAAGAACTCTCGGGCGTGTAGGTTTTCTCACGATGTTTTCCTGCACCGAAAAGCAGTGATAATTAATTTCTAATACGCACAGAAAACAGTGGTGCGTGCCTGGGTTTAACCCTCTCTCCTGATGCAGAAGGCATCTTTCAACCATTAGGCTAACACTGCACTGGTTAAACGTTATATGAAACTAATTTCAAATGAGACTAAGGTTACCAAAGACATATTTCTTTCTGATCGCAAGACAAAGTCACAGCTCAAAGCTAGCGAATACACCGCAGCCACAACTAAATAAACCGACAATGTCGCCGTACGGACTCGCCACTAAATTCCTTATATCGCACATTTCGCTACATCCCACTATATGCGCCACGCGTCGCGGCGCTATTTCGGGACGCCTTTCATAACTGCTCCGGTTGGCGGGACTCCAGGACTGTTGTACTATGTATACATAACACGGAATGTGTACTGTCGGTGTGTAAAGACGGTCGCTTTCAGTTCCTTTAGGGTACCGAAGATTTGGTACCTAAGTCAACAGACTGTGACATTTGCGGTTTTGGTAAATGGTATTTGCTCTCTGACTTCCATTTATGAATGGTAGATTATTGTAGAAAGTAAATAGGTAATAAAAAGGAAAAATCAATGAATTTTGTTGTATTTTATATTTAAAGTTAATAATAGTTTTCTCGTCAACCCATTATTGTCCCACTGCTGGGCACGGGCTTCTCTCAGAATGAAAGAGTTATAGGCCATAGTCCACCGCGCTGGCCAAGTGCGAATTGGTGGAAAATAGTGTGACTCGTTAGCTCAGTAGCTTAGAGATATACATATAAAAATAACAGTTGATTGATGTGTTTATTGATTTGTTTGTATTGTACCTATAGACAAGATTTTGTTCATTATACGGTATTTTGTTTTTAATTACCGTAGGTAACTCTACGCGTAATGTTACATTCATAAAACTATTTTTTCGAGAAATGTGTTCACTGGAGGTGTGTGAAGGATTCGAACTAGGTCCACGAGCGTGGGTGGCTATGATTTATATCGCCGGCGTACATGCAAACGTTGAGCGTCTATCTCCTCAATTTGTCACGTCAAAACTTTGTCTGGGAGGAAAAAGTGTCATATACTGTGTATGTAAATATGTACATATTCTAGCCACAGTTACATAGTTGTACATTTTAAATGTATAAGCGGGTATATTTTCTTGTAGAATACTTTACTCGTACATTATTTACGTGTTTATTAATTATCATTACGTGTTAGTTAATTTTGACGATTCTTTGAACTCTTCTCACTCATTGCTGAGGAGTAAGATTTGTTTCGTCCCCCTTTATAACTAATCGCTCGTGAGATTATTCAAAATTAAGAGCGAAACACGATTTACCTAATTTAATTCTCTTTTCATGCAATTTTGCACGGTTTTTTGTAAAAAAACATTGACGACATTTTGGTGTGACCCCACTTTAAATGTCTCACATAATCAATGAGTGTCTCCATATCATAGACACCTATTTCTGAGAAACACGACGAGACCATCTTAGTGTTAAAGAGAGTCGCATCCGTGATAGTCTTCGGTTAGCCCTAGTTTTGTTGAGACGGTAATAGATGACCAAGGTGACCGCTTATCAGGTGGACTAGATGCTTGTTTGCTACTTAAATTTTATAATTGAAACGCTTGCAATCTTTTTCACGACGCTGCTCCAATATAGGTTGGTAAACATGAATGGCAGCTGTGTCAAATGTGACCGTTAACCCAGCAGGAAAGTAGGACCTAGAGTGATATGAGTGGGACAAATAATTCATATCACTCTAGGTGCTACTTTCATGCTGGGGTAACGGTCACGTGTTATATTCAATTTAAAGGTTAGGTTTTCAGCCGTGTTTCTGTTGTTGTTGTCTGTGTGTTGAACCGTCATTGTAAACGGACTAATGGACGCTACATAGTGTATCTACTGTAAATTGTAATTTACCATTATATGGTATACTTAGGAATATAAATGTGGCTATAATGCTATCTATTATGAGGGAAGGAAGTTATATTTTTATTCCAGTTTCCGGGGAAACTAAGGATAAAAGGAATATATAAACACTCCTTTATAGAATTGTAACGTTGTGTATAAATGTCAAGCAAACCCATCGACTATTTATCAAGTTTTGCGGATACAAACACGTTCTACACGCATACATACGCTTAACGCGTTTATGCGTTTATGGCGGGCAGGGTATGCGGTTTTTGCTACTCTGCAAAAGTGGTATTCGCTTTTTATGTATCAGTTTCTTCATACGTCGATAGGTAAGTACAAAAACGATCCGATTGTAGCATGTAGATTGAAAGCATGTGGACCGGAATCATCTTGTATAAGGGTACCGTATTATACTTCACCAGTTCAATGCGCGGCTACATTGCAATCTACAAAGCGTAATCCCTTCGAATCCCGACCTACTGCCAAAAACTACAGAACAAGCCCCCGTCGTACACACGCACACATCCCCGTCGCATCGTACATCAATAACGCACGCACACGCAAGCGGCGTCCGAATTTAGCGCGCGACGTTGGCCCCCACGTGTTTGAAACGAGTGCCGAATAATAATAAAAAATAAACCGCATCGAGCTACAGTTATAAACCTGACCCCCTCCCCCTCCGCGCAGCCCCCCTCGCGCGGCAACCTTGGCCTTCCCCCGCCCCGCAGGTGACGGGCGCCACAGAACGGATATCGGGTAGACGCGGCTCACGCATTTTTTATTGTAATTGATGGCGCCAAAACACACAAGTTGGAAGTTACGTTGCGGAATTGGTAGTTTTTAATTGATAACAATTGCGAGCGGTATGTTGAATAATACTTACTATTTGTATTTAAATTTAAACCGTTGCGTACTAAACGGTCTATTGTCACTTTTATCTGGAATTGTAAATTTTACGGATGATTCCTACCTTTCAAAATATTTTAGAAAGTTAACGGACATTAATTACGGTGGCGGTGATGATTAAGTACTATGTGCAGTAGTTAACTGATGCTCTTCGACATAATGCATAAATACAGATGCAGATGATTCTTCTTAACGCCTGAGGTTGGCGTACCTCGAAGATAACTTTGTCCGATACACACTTCCTCATATTACTATTATAGTATAACTTGATCCACTTGGTTAACTTCAGATAAGATGACTTCTATTTAGAGATGGAAAAAAAAATATGGCATTCTGCACGTCCGTTTGGTTAAAAATATTCCAGTGGATATTTAATATTGGATGTCTACGACCTTAATAACGGATTTCGGTGTCTCCATTTTAATATTTCTTCTCTTCTAAATGCCACTCTAAATGTTTACCAAAAATAGTATAGTGGACTACCTGCCTGCCATTTCTAATTACCGCGTGCTCTATGTCAATGTAAATGATGACGTGGAATCTCGGTGACCACGTGGTCATTTTTTTATCGCGACGGAAGCCGGAAGTCGTTACATTTTTCTGATTGTCAATTGTTATTTTTATTATTCGCCCCATAATGGAACGGATCTGACCCGAAAAGAATGATTTGCGTATGGATTTGTGAATGAGGATTAAAATAATGAATGACAGTGATCGCATTATGCAGAATGTTGACATTTAATGGGTTAATTTGTTTAACTTTGACTATAGTAATTGATGTGATGTGTTGATAAAGTCTGACAATTATTGTCCTTTCATTAGACACGACCATTTTCTCAGATCTCTACATTAATATGCTCCGTGGGTGTCGTTAAAAACATAAAAATAGGCATACATCTCGACCTCCGACCCCGTCTTTATCTACTAGGCAACGGACCCGGGAAGCCGTAAACATCAAAACTCCGGAAAGCTAAATTCATCACTCATATATCTTTCTGCCTTGTTTGAAATAAAATTTAAATCTTAGTCACAGTTATACCGGCTTGGCGATGAATTCATCGGCGGTGATTTCAATCTGAAATTTAAACCCATCATTCAGGTGTTTTGTTTGACGATAATCGAACTAGGAAAATTCTAATCTAGAATCTAGAACCCTAAGTTTGTCAGATGGTTGTTTTTTTTATCTTTAACGATTATTAGCTAAATTCAAATTTTTTTTTTTAAAGAATATTATGATTTGTGTAGCAATTGATCGTAAGTAATTACTGCCGCAAATGGGCATGTGTAACAATTCCACTTAGAACAGGGCTGCGTTGCAAGTCCTCGGGAGTAGAAATGCACCTGTGATTGACTTCTTCTAGGTGCGATAACTATGATGATATGCTTTTTTATTCGACTGAAGTAGCAAACGAGCATGCAGTCCACCTTATGGTAAATGGTCACTACCGCCCATGGACATCACACAACTTCAAATTGGTAGTTCTATCCGAAGTCAATCACAGATGCGTTGCTACTCCCGAAGACTATGACGGTCGCCTCATACAAAAGTGTGCCGGCAACCACACCTTTCCATCGAAACGCAAGACCTGCTACACGCTAGAAATAGTAACGGCGGTGGTACTTCCCTGGTCAAACTACCGCTGCTGATGTGTATGATAAAAGCGTCCCGGCAACCACATTCACTTCAATCTCGCGCAAGAACTGCTTCACGCTAGAAATAGTTACGGTGGTGGTACTTCGCCGGTCGGTTCTAACACCTGTAAACTTAAGCCGATGTGTATGCTGATGGTACGGTCTCGGTTTCCAGGGACGGCAGCTACGCGCGCGGCGGCGGCGTGGAGTACCGCACGGGCGCGCGCATGTCGCTGCTCGGCGGCGCGTACTTGCCGCCGCCCGCGCCGCCCGCGCACCACCCGCCCCCCGCGGACCCGCCGCCCTTCAAGAAGATCCGCCTGTCCGTGGAGCGGCCCAGCGCCGCGCTGCCGCACCAGCCCCTGAGAGTTGATACACGGGTATGTACACTATACTATACCCGACCCGTGTGGATTCCGGGTCTGACATGCAGTGGGTCCCGGGTTCGTTTCCCGGTCAGACAGGTATCAGAATGATGAGTCTTTGTATGTGCCCAGATACCTGATGAGATGAGTAGATAATGATGAGTTTAGATTCTTGTTCTGGGTCTGGGTGTTGGTGTATTCGTCTTTGTATGTGTCAATGCTACGCACGACACACTAAAAAATCCTGTGGATGAGTGTAGAAAGTGATTTATTTGTTTTTATACACAATGACACACGAATAAACCCAGACCCAGAATAGAATCTAAATTTGTGTAATATTGCATTTACAATTTTATTGTTTGTGGATATCCGTGATAGGATTTATGTAAACATTTATATATTATTAACATTAATGTATGTACAGTGTGACGACGAACTTATGTATCTTTTCTATGAACCATGTTCTCATGTAAGTGACAAATATGTCTTTTTGAGAATAAATGTCTTTAAACCTTTTATTATCATTCACGTGATGTCCGGTTCGAAAAGGACATTAAGAGAAAAAACACCCAAACCCCGGATATAATATTAAATCATCATTCAGGTTACTGTTTGGTTTGGAAATGACATAAAGACAAATAAATAACAAGACTCAAAAAAAATCTAAATTTAACATTCTATCCGTGTCTGGTCGGTGAACGATTCCGGATTCCACTGCGTTCAGACCCATATTTTGCTATACGGGTCGTCATATTCACATTACAACAGTGCATTTCATGACCTGAGCACAAGATGCCACTTATGCATGACCTGGTTATGATGATTAAGACCTGGAGCAAGCCAGCTCCATGCTGAAGACGTAGTAGCGATTACAATATTAGATTTGATATTGTAATCTGTTCCTTGTTATAATCTGTGGCTTCAGGCTTCTATGGTGATGACAAACATGTCTTTCTATTCTTAAAGACTACTTTGATAAGAATTGACACATCAGCTTAACACACCTGCTGATAAAAGATGTCTTTATTAACTACAAAATCACTGGTTCCCGTATCCCGTAACATCATTTGATTCCTAAGAAAATTGGTCTGTAACTATCTAGTAGCAGGTTGCACGTACTCAGGACTGAATATAACGATAACTTTCTGAAAAAGAAGAATACCTAATGGTCACTGTCGTACATATAGATACAGGTGTGGCGGTGATACGGAATCAAATTACAGCAGTTTCTACCACTTAAGGGGTGCATTCACGTTACAACGGTTGCACGGATTGTCCTACGAATTACTGTCGTATGCGACAAGTTAGATCGTAAACGGCTTGGTCCTAAAGCGGATTGGACGACCAAGGTCATGTCGCAGGTCCGTTGAAGTATTCATCAAACTTTGCGACAGCATCACACCGTCGTAACGTGACGTCCCTTCGACCAAGCTAATAAATATTGTGGAAAGGAATGCAAAGAAGTTTGTTATCGAGTTTCTGTATATGAACATCATTCATGTTTGTGTCTGCCCAAACTTCTGCTTATCACAATAAACAGCTCTGAATTTGACGTATGAAGAGATAATAAAAATGCTAAAGAATATTACCAATTAAATACCAACGAATTTTTGTAGAACCGTCTGTACGGCCGAGTCGTAAAGTATGTGTGGTAATCGAACTGTCTCTGCGACAGTCCGTTCGACCGTATTGCCGACCGTTGCAACGTGAATGCCCACCTTTACATATCTGTGTTTACGTGTCATAAATTATTCGCAAATGTGTGCATTATCACTGAATGTGTGTGAATATGTGGGTATTATCGTTCCAGGAACCCATGATGAACTCTTACAATACGGTGGAGGTGCTCTCCCCGAACCCCCCATCGGAGCCCACGATGGAGGACCAGACCTTTCGCACCACCAAGGATGAGCTGCTGCAGCAAATACCTAAGGTTTGTATATAATCATGTTCCATACTATAAATATGGTATAAAATATTAGATAGGTCTAACCTCCTGGCTGTAAAAAATGCACAAAAATCGAATGTGTTTAATTTTTAAACTTTAACTTACAAGTTTAAATTTTAAACTTGTATTCTTGTATAAAGCCATCTATTACGATGTAGAAGTAAATTTTTGAAATAAACATATTTTTTTGGAGCAAGAATGTGAAATAAAGACTATTCCTCAGATTGAGGTTAGGTTAGGTTTGGTAAGCGGGCTGAATTGAATGAATATCACAGTTTTTATAGAAAAATAATGACATTGAGTGCGATATTTTAGGTGGCAGATATAATTGACTTTTGTTCCCTTTATCATAATCTATGAAACTGGAATTGGAATTTTGAACAAGATTGAAATAGGGAGAAGAGAAAATTTTGTAAAATGGTTCCCCATATAAACTGTTATGAGTAACAAGAAAGTATAATTAATAAAATATCCTCTATGGAGTAAATCTGGGATGAAAACTTGTATATTTAATCGTAACTATAGTTGTCTTGTTACTAAGTACGTGTACATAGCATACAATTTAAATATAGATGTTTGGAACATCAAAATACTTTTTAAAAGATGTTTCTGTTATGACTTATGACGCAAAACAGCGCAGGAACCCATAATCAAAGACGTCAGTGATACTTATAACAGATCGCATTCGGATGTGTACATTGATTTTGGCTCCGGTATATCCTTTGAGAGTTTTAAATAAAGCACACGACCTTCCCAACCTCTTTGACAGTGAACAAGACGGGTTTAAAAATATAAGTCCCGATAATACTTGAGACGTAAAAACTCGGTTCGAAATCATCGAGCTTGGCGCTAGGCCAAGTGGCGCTCGAGTGGAGTGATCGTCTGGAAATGCTTTATTGCTAATTCTGACTTATAAATATTTATAACGGGTTGGGCCTAATGTGATTAGAAATGAATGGTGTGGAAGAGATGGCTGATATTGATGTTATGTTGCTTTATGTGGGAATCAATTTAACTCTTCTGGCAGTCATTTTGGACGCATTTGTGTGAATTTTGAAATTATGTTATTAGCCTATGAATTAATACCAGTATATCCACTGAAATTGGTATAAGAAGGATTTGTGCCAATTTGACTTCTTCAAGAAAATTGTTAGAAAATGAACTTTCTTTTATACATCTACATTTTTTTAACTTGGAGATTTAGGCTATATATCTCGTTTTAGAAAAACGTGTAGAAGAGTGAATATCTAACAAAGATCTTTTTCTTGCAATTATATTGGAAGTGGAACAGACAGATGTATCTGTTATTATTAAGAAATTGACTATAACATTTGGTGGAATAGTTAAAAAATTTCCACAAAATTTAAATCTCGTTCATTCTCTGTGAATGGACACGAATTAATATCTGTAATTCTGTATATCCAATGAAATTTGTATAAGTCGGATTAATGCCAATTTGACTTCTTCAATAAAATTGTTGGAAAAAGAAAATTCTTCTATACATCTTCGTTTTTCTAACTTGGAGATTTAGCTATATATCTCGTTTTAGAATAACGTGTAGAAGAAAGGATATCTTCTCAAAGATCTTTTTCTTACGATTATGTTGGAAGTAGAACAGACAGATGTATCTGTTATAATGAAGAATACATTTGATGAAATAGCCAAAAATTTTTCCACAAAATTTATATCTCGTTCATTCTCTGTGAATGGACTCGTTCGTTATTAAATTTCGATTAATGAATAAAGATAAGGTCAAAGTAATATGAATGTGATGAAACACGTTTTTTATGACTGTGATATAAATCCAAAACTCTATCATCGTTATATTAATGTGGCGCTACTGGCGTCATCACTATCACTTCCTTTGTCTTCTTCATCATTGATTGGATTGATGATTACTTTGGATATTTCATCAGGACAGATTTTCGTCCTCATCAATGATTACATTGCTGATATCCTTTGATATTTCATCAGGTCTAACACTAATTTATCGAGTGGCACAGCGGGCGTCATTAGTATCATTTCCTTTATTCTCTTATTTTCTCCTCATCCTCCTCATTGATTAAATTGATGATAACTTTGGATATTTCATCAGGACTAATATATATAATGCAAATGTATTTATTATGTTATTTATTATGAACAATACATTCATCGGAAGATCACGTCATACAAGGTTTTTGTGATAGTTATTTTAATATATGAATAAATGTTGTATGTAAATGTCCCATACAAATATTTAATATCTATGTGATTCCCAACCATGTCGATTTAACTGAAAACTGTCATATGAATATTTTTTTTCGTATCATTTCATTTGAACTACTTTTAATCATTTCATTTTTGACTTTTATTTATATTTACTGCATATAAATATGATTTCTTTTTATCTAATTTTCGTCTGATGTCATAGTTACTATAATGAGGTTGCTCACGTCAGTATTAAAAGACACACCTTGTCACATAACTGAGGATACATATAATGTACATGATGATAATATTTTATTACTTTAAAATCTTGAAAGAAATTTTAAAATTTTTGAGTTTTTCTGTAATTTGCCCCACAGAATTTACCGTTACTATATCAATTTTGCTTGCTGTTTTTCTCTTTAATTTCCTTACTTTTTATTTCCATTCTCTCATTAGTTTATGGTTAGAATATATTTTTCTGTTATCTATCCAATATACCATTAATCTGCTTATTTTAACCAAATATTTTCGATTTATTTTCCACATTACTTTAAATATACCCAATCAATTGTCCATCACAGTACCGGAGTCCAAGATGTTATTATACGTATAGACGCGTTCTCGTGTCACAGGTGGACCGCGAGATGGCGCTGCTGGACGCGACGCTCTCGAAGCTGAAGAAGAAGATGGAGGAGCTGGAGGTGTCCGCGTCGAAGCCCACCAAGACTGAGGAGCCCGAAGAGGCGGTGCCGAGGCACAGGAGCTTAGCGCAATGTATATATGCTGATAATAGGAAACGGGTAAGTGTTTTTTTTATTATGAAAGTAGCGACCACACCACATCTATTACTAGCGAGAAGCATTCATTGCGTTTCGATGGAAGGGTGTGGTTTGCGGCACACTTTTATATGAGGCGACCAATCTCCTCGGAAGTAGCAATGTATCTTTGATTGACTTCAGATAGAACCTATGTTCTATATAAAATTGCTTACAGATGTCCGTGGGCGGCAGTGACCACTTACCATCAGGTAAACTGCATGCTCGTTTGCTTCTTCATGATTATAAAAAAAGTGAATGGGCAGGCTAGCTGATGGTAAGTGGTCATTGCCATCCATAGACATCTTTAATCAATCCCAGATAAAGGTCTTACATGAGGGTAGCCACGGACGAGCCCGTGAAGTCTAGGTTAGAAGGCCCTAGGTTTAAGTATTCCTCACAGACACAGCAGTGCATTGTTTTTCCGTGGAAGGTCGTAGTTGCCGGCTTACCTTGATTCGGTAGTAGTGTAAGAAGAAATATTGTAACTCACAATTTATTGGTGCTCCAGTACTCCTGTATAAAATAAATATATATATATATATATATATATATATATATATATATTTTATTTGACTGAAGTAGCAAACGAGCATGCAGCCCACCTAATGGTAAGTGGTCACTGCCGCTCATGGACATCTGTAATCAACTTCATACAGAACATGAGTTCGTTCCGAAGTCAAACACAGATGCGTTGCTACTCCCGAGGACTATGATGGTCGCCTCATGTAAAAGTGCGCCGGCAACCGAACATATATAACATATTACCAGTCTCTCACAACGTTAGGCTTACAGATTATATTGTTTCACTCTTGTTTCATGTCTATAGATTAAGTGCTTATTTGTGAGAGAAAATAAATGGGTTTTATTATTATTTTATTATTATATCATCAATTCTACGTTTATTGGTACTTTACGATATTTTCGGTTTATTTTCCAGGCAGCAACGGCCCACGCGTCGCTGTCGCACCTGGGGCCGCCCGTGCTGTACCCGCTGTACAACCAGCCGCAGGACACCACGGTCTACCACGACAACATCAGGAAGCACAGGACGTTTCGGAAACGGCTCGCTGAGCACTTGCGGAGGTTGAGGCTAGAAACGGAAAAGGTAACTGTAGCTCAATGTCGTCAACCCATTATTGTCTCACTGCTGGGCACGGGTCTGCTCTCAGAATGAGAGATTTTAGGCCATAGACCACCGCGCTGGCCAAGTGCGAATTGGTGAACTTAACACACCTCTGGGAACTTTTTTTTAAAGAACTCTCGGGTTTGTAGGTTTCCTCTCGATGTTTTCCTTCGCCGAAAAGCATTGATAATTAATTTCTGATATACACATAATTTTAGAAAAATCAGTGGTACGTGCCGGGGTTTGAAACCCGGACCTCCCGATCGAGAGGGCAAGTTTCAACCATTAAGCTATCACTGCTCTAACAATGATAACTATAACTCAATAATAATAATCTATACTCGGGGTAAATTTGATCTGGAATAAATGTAAACAAACCATAAAAAATCCTATGTAGGGTTATCACCAACTTGCACGAATTTGTACACAAATGCATTTTACATTCAACCAAACTATGCATTAAATTTTCGCGAAGTAATTTAATTAAGAAGAGTTGATTAACTAATAACGACCAGCTGCAAGATAATATGCTAAAACTAATGGGGGCTGTTCAAATATTACGTAAGCAGGTTTATTACAATTATTTACCCTCCCCCCCCCATCTCCTTGTCAGCAAAAGCAAGCTAAGCTCTAACCCCCTCCCCCCATGCTTACGTACGTTTCAACTATTTTTTTTTTACAGTATTGTAAATAAGTAAATAACTAGCGATGACGTAATCATCATCTAGACCTTCTACCCTTTTGAAGGTTTCCCCCTCGAAAAAAAAAGACTCCCTACCCCCCCATGTCATCCAAAATAAGCAAAACAAAGACCCCTCCGACCACCCGATAGTGCTTACGTAATACTTGAACGGCCCCATGGACTGCGTGCTCATGGGCTAACTCTTTAGTATATAAAGTGGAGCCCCATCATTATGTTTCTCATACCTATGTAATCGTCATAAAAACTCTAAGACGTGTCGGTTCCGTCAAGATGATTTTGTTCGCCGTAAAAGGAGGTGATAATTAATTTCTATTATGCACATGACATCATCGAAAAATCGGTGGTATGCGTGGGAGGGCGTAATCCAGGCCACCTTGGTACCGGCTTGGTTAAATGCTTAATCGGTTATAGAATAAACACGTAAATCATTAATTCTAAGGAAATTTTGTGTCTATTTTGAGGTTAAAACGTGTAAAAATAAATTGATTTTGTGCGTTGATTAAAAGATAATATTTTACGTGGAAATCGCATGTTAGTGTTGCATTATACATGTGTGTAAGGGATTCTTCAAGGTTCGAACCGGAAACTTCAAGATTAACAGTATTTAAAACACTCTTGTATGTAGAAAAATACTGAATAATGTAATCAAAAATTACACAATTTATTTTAGTGTTGCTAAAATACAATTGGAACCTCTTAAGCAGAAAAGATCCAACAGCTGTTTACTTTTGAGTAAACGCAGTTCAAAGATAGACCGTAAAATAAAAAATCTTAATGTTTTATAATGTTTTTGAAAACACCAGTTTAATAAGACATAACAAGTACATTTTAAAAAGTATTATCTTTTGTGCATATATTATAAAACTTCATTAGTAGATCATTGGCTGGATCATTTCTTCTTCCTCGTCATCCCATTATTGGCCCACTACTAGGCACGGGTCTTCACAGAATGAGAGAGTTTAGGCCATAGGCCACCGCGCTGGCCAAGTGCGAATTGGTGGACTCTTAACAGGGTCCAATTTACGTACGATGACAATAAAAAGGACGCTAAATTTTCACACTGCGGAAAGGACAAAAGTAAACTCGCTGTTGGGAAGTTTTATAAAACGTGGTCATTAAAGGGACGTAACTCTTTATGTTTGTTATTTTATAACACGAGAACGTCACCATTTAGTTTGCCGGACGACGATTTTTTTATTTTGAGTAGTTTCAAGATCCAATTTACTGAAATTTTAATTGAATTTAATTTTAAAGGTGATAAGAACCAGTATAGTTCGATCGGGAAGGTACCACCGCCACACCAATTTCTAGCGTGAAGGATTACTTGCGCGAGATGGAAGGGTGTGGTTGACGGCACACTTTTATATGAGGCAACCATCTTTGTCCTGATAAATTTCACGACTGACTTCAGACAGAAGCCATGTTCTGTATGTAGTTAGTTGCTTACAGATGTCTATGGGCGGCAGTCACCAGAGCATGCAGTCCACCTGATGTTAAGTAGTCACTGCCACTCATAGCCATCTGTAATCAACTTCATATAGAACATGGATTCTATCTGAAGTCAATCAAGATGCGTTGCTACTCCCGAGGACTATGATGGTCGCTTCATATAAAAGTGTGCCGGCAACGGCTGGCCGGCCCTTCCATCGAAACGCAAGAACTGCTTCATGCTAGAAAAAGGTGTGGCGGTGGTACTTCCTCGGTCGAACTACACTAGTTCTACCACCTTCTGTTTGCGTGTTAGTCACTAATACCTACTGGTTCATGGTATCTGTTATATTGCTTATCAGTATAATCTCTTTATTCGCGGTATGTTCCTGTAGTGTTAATACTGTAAGTTATGTTAAATTTTAATGAATGTTTAATATTTTTGTTGTTGTTCCCAGCGAGAAGATGCGCTAACGGAAGCGTACAGCAGAAGAGCGGCGGAGTGGATGAGGAGAGTGGAGCGGCTGGAACAGGGTCAGAAGAGGAAAGCGAAAGACGTTAGGAATAGGGAATTCTTTGAAAAGGTCAGTATTCGAGGTCATTTTGTTTAGAGCTCAAGCGTAAAGGTGGTGAAGGTATAGTGATTTCAGAAGTGACTTCGGAATATTATACTTTGTCTCGTCCTATATCATGTTATACTGTTAGTATTATTAATACTTGGGCCCAGCCGCCCATTTGGGAGGAGCCCGATGGCGCAACGCGCTCGGAGGATTCCGGTTGAAGTCGTTTCGAGATCCCGGAGTCCTCCTTTTTAGCGCCGAGAACGGCCACCGGGGGGTTTTAGTGCGGTAAAAATCCCACATAACCCTGCGTCGCTCCCACGGCGTCAGGTACCTTTTGAAGGTTTCCCCCTCGACAAAAAAAAAAGTATTATTAATATTAATCTAACACATCATTCAGTCCAATACATAATGTTACCACGTAATAATGCCACGTAAGTTAAAATACATTAGCCGCAAAAAGCGACGTGCCCATTACACCCACGATCTTGTGTCGCGTTCTTACGTGTCCTTTAGTTTTACATTTTCTGTGATTGTAATTGAAATTAAAACGTTCGAGAGTTGGTAGCCATCATGTTAGGACGAGATAACTTGGATAACGTAACGTACGCTCGATAAGTTCATTTGATTTTGATAATTGTGCTGTGTTAGCAGTTAATGTAGTACAGTAATACCCCGAAATTACTATAGGTGGGACTGACTGATAACCGCGTAAGTCGGGGTACAAGAAATACGTAACACTAAAAATGTAGCTGTCATACATAGTACATAGTCTTACTATTCCACACTGTTATTTAATAGTGTAAGATAGTAAGGCTATGTAATCTTAAATATAGAGGATGTGTGACGCAGCAGGTACTCAATAAAAGACAAGTTGAGCAGATTTGAAAACGGCGTAACTCCGAGTTCGCGTAAGTCGGGGTAGCGTAAGGCGAGGTATTACTGTATACTGTTGTGTTCTCAATTAATGCGAAGAGACAGTAATGCTTAAATAAAAGGTCATATAGAGTATATTAGAGTAACTAATGTGTAAATGATCTAATCTATATGTGTAAAAGAACATGTAAGGTGACTGTTAGGCATGTGGACTATGATGGAGACTAAGATTTATCCAATTTAAGTCTGATTGCATATGTCCATTAAAAACAGAGCCTGTTTATCATCACCCTGACAATTGCACATATACTCGTTCACTATTTCAGTTTGCAAAGAAATCAAGCTACATATGACAAGTATTTTTTGTTACTATTAAATTTCGATAAATTATTGCAGACTGCATAGCGTCGGTACCAACGATAACTTTCATAATGATATTTTATCTGAGGAAGTATTTATATATTTCAAATTACTATTTCTAATTTAATTTTTGCCACGGACGTGCAAGTTGTGGAATGAGCTTCCTCCTGAGGTATTCCCGGAGCGCTATGACATGGGGTTCTTCAAGAAAGGTGCGAAAAGAGCTCTCCTTCACAGCCGGCGATGCATTGGCGACTCCTCTGGTGTTGCGAATGTCCACAGGCGACGGTGACTACTTTCCATCAGGTAGCCCGTCTGCCTTATCGTTAGGTTAAATTATAAAAAAAAAATACGCAGAATACATTTGTCTAATGCATTATGAGTGTAGAAAGCGTGCCTCAAGCAAAGGTTGGCATTGTTTGCCATTATTATTTGAAGTATGTGTACCTATTTCTTCTAGTTGTCGCTATTTCTTCTACGCAACCGTATCTATTATGTTATATGTTAAAGAACAAATATTACATCATACATTCATACATACACATCCATACATACGTTTGCCAAAAACTAACCTCCTGATGAGGGGCCGTTCAAGTATTACGTAAGCACTATTGGGGGGTCTTTGTTTTGCTTATTGTGGATGACATTTTGGATAGGGAGGTCTAGATGATGGTTACGTCATTGCTAATTGTTTACTTTTTTACAACACTGTACAAAAATACATTTTTAATTGAAAAATGTTTACGTTAGCATGGGGGGAGGGGCCTAGACTTTCCTTACTTTTGCTGACAAGCGTGATGGGGGCGGGGGGTTAATAATTGTAATAAATCTGTTTACGTAATATTTGAACGGCCCCTGAAGCATTGGGTAAAAACATATAAATTGTCTTTCAATGTTCCGCATTCCTATGCAGTTGCTCTGTTTTTAAGACATTTCAATATTCCCTCTCGTACCCAGGTGTTCCCGGAGCTCCGCAAGCAGCGCGAGGAGCGGGAGCGCTTCAACCGGCTGGGCGCGCGGGTGAAGTCCGAGGCAGAGCTGGAGGAGATCGCGGACGGGCTGCACGAACAGGAGCACGAGGACAAGAAGATGCGGTCGCTGACCGTCGTGCCGCCGCTGCTGAGGGACCCTGGTGCGCCGCGCCCGCTGCTCAGGGATACTAACTGTGAGTGGGGGGGGGACTGAGATGCTAATTGTTACTGTGGGGGGTCTGGGACCCGGCTCCCTGACCTCCCCACTATAACAAAGTCGCGGTAGGAAGTGTGTAGTCCTTGGGAGACCGCCCTTGGGAAAGACTAGTCTGAGTAACAGGGATGGTGGAGATAGGGTTCGGTGAGAGAGATCCCGATAAAGCTGCATGAGGACAATGTGTTCACCGACCAAAAGTGAAGAAATCATGAACTGGGTCATGGAGTCGGGAAGGCCTGCGTGACGAAGTTTTTCGTGGGCTTAACTTAAACAAAAGATATTGTTACTCACCAACCACGAGAAACAAAGTTCCAAAGCGTCCCTGTTCACAATCGATTAATTTGGGTGATATGATTATTAATAGGGTAGTGGTAAATGTGTTGCTTTGTGTTCAGAGAAAACTTTGGTTGGTGTACTCAGCGTTAGTGACATTGACGATAGTTTCTTACATTCAATTTGGAACCCATACATTTTATGGGTCTAAAAACAGATATACTTACAGTCAATTTGCTCATTTAGTATTACTTATCCTACAATCCTTCTTTTTTCCTTTTTCTTTTTTCATTCCTTTTTTCTTATTTAGTACTTAAGCTAAAACCCATAATTGTCCCACTGCTGGGCACGGGTCTTCTCTCAGAATCAGAGAGTTTTAGGCGATAGTCCACCGCGCTGGCCAAGTGCGAATTGGTGGACGTATTTAGTACTTATTTAGTAGATTTTAATTTAATTGAGTACTTATAGTAATTTAGTACTTATGTAGTAGATTTTCAGATGATTATAAAATTCGCACTAACTGATTCCTATCAACCATAAACATGTTATAAGACGTCTCCCTTTCCCCCCAGTTCGGTGTATGGACATGGAGGCGGAACACAAGGAGCTGCTGCTACACAACGTGTGGTCGCGGGGCGAGAGGGAACTGTTCCGGGAAAAGTACCTCCAGCATCCGAAGAACTTCGGTCAGATAGCGTCGTTCCTGCCACGGAAAACTGTTAAGGATTGTGTTAGGTGAGGATAGAATAGACCTTTAAGGAATGATTCTTTGATGCCAGCAAGGAATCGGTTTGAAGGGTGATTCGGTGGTGCGGAATAAGTTTAAGTTAAGACATTATTAAATAAATAAATAAAATGCCAATGGGCTGTGTAATTTAAATTTTATAAGATTGTATTTACTATATATTAATGTTGTATGATGTAAAGCGTATGAAGTATAGTAAGTTCGGTCGTTTGGTGACCCCCGTGGCGGAGTGGTTACGATACCGGTCTGACGCGCAAACCGGGTTCGATTCCCGGCCAGACAGGTATCTGAATGATGAGTTTTGATTGATGTTCTGGGTCTGGGTGTTTGTGTATTCGTCTTGTGTGTCCATGGTACCCACGACACTGGAGAATATCCTAGTGTGGAGCTATGAGTGTAGAAAGCGTGTCGTTAGCGTTGAAGGAGGGAAGGATGGGGGAAGGACTCTTTTGAACTCTTTTTTCATTACATCACATACCAACTGGATGAAAGGTGGTAGAACGAGTGTAGTTCGACCGGGGAGGTACCACCACACCTAATCCTTGCGTTACCACGGAAGGGTGTGGTTGCCGGCACACTTTATATGAGGCGATCATCCTAGTCCTCGGGAGTAACAACGCATATTTGATTGGCTTCAGATAAAACCTATGTTCTATATGAAGTTGCTTACAGATGTCGCAGGGCGGCAGTGACCACTTGTCATCAAGTGGACTGCATGCTCGTTTGCTACTTCAGTCAGATAAAAAAAAAGAAAGTTTGCCGTAAGCGTTGAAGGAGGGGAGGGTGGGGGCTCTCTTAAAACTCTTTTTTCAATTATTCAATTTAATAATGGATTTAGGATGCGGACAGTTTCCCCATACTGTAGTGCATCAGGGATGTTTGCAGAAGCACGTGTCAATTGTTTTAACACTATAATTCGCCAAAAATGCAGCTCCTCTGATGCACCGTGTCCGGGAAAATCTCCGGGTGCTCCAAAAGAATCCTGAAAATGATCAATAATCGATTTGATTGTCAATACATTAATTACTGCACAAGTATACATATGACAAAATGCTGTAAATGTAATTGTTGGATCTTGAGTGTAAGGTTAAGTTAAGATAAACGTTTATGAGTGAGTAAGCAACCCTCAACGAAACGACGAATGCGAATAACACTTTATTACGTACGTTCGCACACAACCTATTCAAACTGAGGCTACGGGCTTACTGCCTCAACCACAAGACATGTGGCGCGACGCCCTTACATAATTTTTGAGTCCAGTTGCTTGAATAAATAAATAATTATTATTATTAGAAAGAAAGATCTTTATTTAGTCAATTTTTGGGTTACAATAATATTGATTACATAAGATGTTTAGAAAAGGGCGCCAAAAATTGAATATGCCGGTGAAGGCATTCTAAATGTATGGCACTCACATACTCGTATTTATCGTTAAAAGACTTACAATTAGACACTATATTAAAATGCTGATAACTTTAGAAGATGAAATATTTTTTGTATTTTATATTTTTAAATCATCGTTTAAGAATTCGTCATACGTGTAATAGCATTTTTCTATTAATATATTTTATATTTTCTGGCCTATATGTGGTCTTTCTTTATTTGTTTTAATTGGTAAGGTAGTTTATTATATAACTTTATGGCCATACAGAGTGTGGCTTTTGTCACTACTGCTAGCTTTTTGTTTGAAGGGTATATTAATTGTTGTTCGCGCCGCGTATTGTCCCTTTAATTACTTAATTTAAACAAATGGCGTTGTTTACGCACAAACATTACACACCGATTGTATAATACGTTCGATGCACGCGCTAACAATTCCCGTCGGTCCCCAGATTCTACTACCTGTCGAAGAAGTCAGAGAACTACAAGCAGCTGCTGCGGAAGCCCCGGCAGCGGCGGCACGCGCGGCCGCGGCCCGCGCCGGAGCCCGAGCTGCCCGCCGGCGTCACCACGCGCCTGCAGCGCTCGCAGGGTACGCAAGGGGACTTACGGGGGGGGGTTACTGTCCCACTGCTGGACACAGCTCTCGGAATGAGACCAAGTTCAAATTGGTGGACTTTACAAACCTCTGAGAACTTTTTGATTCCCGGATTCCCGGAGATTTGCAACACATCCACAACCCACACAGGGTGTTGCAAACCTCAGGTATGCACCACTGATTTCTCTAAAATTATGTGTGTATAAGATATTAATAACTGCTTTTCGGCGAAGGAAAATATCGTGAGGACACCTGCACACAAGTTCTTAAAAAAAGAAAAAAATCTCGGTGGTCTGTGAAGTCCACCAATTTACACTTGGCCAGCGCGGACTGTGGCCTAAAACACTCTTATTCCGAGAGAAGATCCGTACCAAGCAGTGGGACAACAATGGGTTGACGATATAATTGATCTTAATTTAACTAATTAACATATATTTTGTATCTTGAGGTAATATTTAGTCATTACTTCATATTATTTAATTCTTCGAAGAAACGAAGAAAGGTCCTCGAGTGGCGACCACGTTTAGGCAAAAGGAGTACAGGTCGCCACCTACCAGGTGGACCGATGACCTGAAGAAGACAGCGGGAAACCGTTGGATTCAGAGGGCACAGAACCGGTTGGAGTGGCGCCATTTAGGGGAGGCCTATGTCCAGCAGTGGACATCAAAGGGCTGATGGAATTTAATTCTTGTTATTACTTCAGACACATGTAAATTACTTCTAATCTCTTGGACGCCTTGGAAGAATCGTAAAAATCAGCGTTGCTTTCATGCAAATATATAAGTGTGTGTGTTTGTGTGTGCAGGTTCTCGCGTGGAGACGAAGGAGTCGAGCGTGGAGGAGGGGCTGGCGGCCGACCTGCCGCCCGCCGCGCCCGCGCACCCCGCCAGGTCAGTACCGCCGCACTTCCTCCGGGGAGGACCCTCCCGGGGAGTCCCTGTACACAGAGTTTACTCAGAGCTTGTACTCTGCTCATATCAGCCCCCCGGGTTCAGAGGACCTGTGAGCTCCGGGCACCGAGTCTACTCTGGGGTTGTATATTGACAAGTTTGTTCACGCTAGCCCTCCGGGCTTAGAGGGCTCGCTCGTATTTTTTGGCGCATATGCTAATGAAAGGAGAAAAAGAATGCGATTATTGATGGAAAAATTTGTCGTTATAATTCGCATGGCCATAGATGACGTTATTAGGGGTAGTTTCATGTATTTCACTCAATTAGCCGAAAAATTAAATTACATCCCTTTCGTCCTCACTGTACGATACAGTGGGGCTGAAATAAGATAGTAAATGTTAATGTATTTCTCAAAAAATTACACGTACAATGTTTTCGACGAAATAAAAAGCTTGCATGCTCCTCGACTGTGTTAAATACACAGTTAAGAAGCATGCAAGCTCATCTCATGCATCTCAAGCATGAGATGAGCTTTCTAAGTCTTTCCTAAAATAATAATTATACTAAACTAGCTGACCCGGCGAACGGCGTTACGCATAAAAGTCAAAAATCTTAAATTATCAGTGTTCTATTACTATATTATGCATGTATTATACATAAAAACCTTCCTCTTGAATCACTCTATCTATTAAAAAAACTGCATTAAAATCCGTAGCGTAGTTTTAAAGATGTAAGCATACATAGAGACAGACAGCGCGAAGCGACTTCGTTTTATACTGTAGTGAAACAATTTTAGATTTTTTCGCAAATCTAAGTTCGCCGGGTCAACTAGTTAATTATAAATCATTATTACTGGAAGTCCCATGTTTTAATGTGGTCAGATCGAAAATATGATTTGAAAACATGGTATATATAGATGCAGAAAAGCGCCGTATCGACGCCGTACTTGACGTATATCGAAAAGTGCAACTTCACACCAGAGACAAACACATATTTAAAATATTCGTACCTTTTAAATTACATAGTCTACTAGTACTAATACATGTTACAAAAATGAAATTTGAACTAAAAACTATTTTATGCATATAACTTCGAGATATTTCAAGCCCTCTTTTTTGCGTCGATATTTTCTAAAAGCAAAAAAAATGACCAATTACCAAAACTTTCTATATCCCACAAAGGTATCCGACATTAATCCGGTATCAATGATTTTGTGTACAACGCCATCTAGTTTCCGTCCTTTGAACTAGCGAAGTGTTTCGCATGAAACTTCCTTGAACCGAATTATATTCGAGAGGGGTGCCAGAGGGCGGATGCATCCCTTTCAACCCCCGAATTGATTCACGACCGGAGCGGTAGAGGGCGACCATCTTACACATCAATAGGAGTGTGATTGGTATCATATCCCACTGATGGGAATGAGGTTCTAAATTTTGTGAAAATACTGGAATACAGTAGACAGTGATGAAGTAAAATTAATTAGGTATATATAATTTCTTAAAATATAGGAAATTTTGAAAGTGTGTCTACCTAGTGGTTTGAGTACGGAGACGCTACACTTATTTTCTGAATAGTGTTAAGACGGCACAGTGTTAAGCTGGTGTATCTTAACACTAGAAGCGCGGATGTTTTAGGTAAAAAAATGTGTTTTGCACATTTAAGTGGTTGAAGTCCCGTGCACATAATATAATCATATTTTATGAAAAGTCATACATCGCACGATTATACGCATAATAAAATATTAACTAGAGCAGGAAAAACATCGAAGTGGGTCTGGGACGCCCGCAGTCTAGGGTTAAGAGGCGCTTCTAGTCGTAACGGGGTGTAAAACTACTCCTAATGGGTCTGTGTCCTACCTAAGTTAACTCTAAGATCTTATGTAGAGATGATTACAAGTGGCCCTGGGCGGTACTGGCCACTTACAATCAGGCAAACATGCAGTTTCTCGTCAACCTATTATTGTCGCACTGCTGGGCACGGGTCTTCTCTCAGAATGAGAGAGTTATAGGCCATAGTCCACTGGCCAAGTGCGAATGCCATGCAGTTGCTACTTCGAAATTATATAAAAAATTAAAAAAATACATATCTTATAAACAAATACCCAATACTAATATGTACCAACAAGCATAGTTCTATTTCTGTTTTTTATACATTGCACATAAAAAGTTAGCAATACATAAAATTGCCAATAACAATCGAGCGATGTATGCCGTGATGTGTTAGTGTTTGCTTAAAAACGAGCAAAACAATACTTCCATTGCAAGCCGAGATATAATTTGTAAGGGTTGCCACCCAAAGCACTGGTAAAGAATTATATACAAGTAATTTACTTAGCGCTTACTGTTTAGAGAGCAGTGATAGCCGGCTGAAACTTGCCCTCCCGATCGGGAGGTCCGAGGTTCAAACCCAGGAACCAATTATTTATGTGCGTATTAGAAATTAATTATCACTGTTTTTCGGTGAAGGAAAACATCGTGAGGAAACCTACACACCCGAGAGTTCTTAAAAAAAAGTTCTCGGAGGTGTGTGAAGTCCACCAATTCGCACTTGGCCAGCGCGGTGGACTATCGCCTAACTCTTTCATTCTGGGAGAAGACCCGTGCCCAGCAGTGGGACAATAATGGGTTGATGCGGAATTTACTTAGTAACTAAAAACTGAATAGGTGGTAGAACCAGTTCGCCTGGGGAAGTACCACCGCCACACTTTTATATGAGGCGACCATCTTAGTCCTCGGGAGTAGCAATGCATCTGTGATTGACTTTAGATAGAACTTCATGTTCTATATGAAGTTGATTACAGATGTCGCAGGGCGGCATTGACCACTTACCATCAGGTGTACTGCATGCTCGTTTGCTACTAAACCAGGGTAATATGTTTTTTACATATAATTTTATGTGTGCTGTATGTCCCGTCAAACTTGAATGGTGCCGCTTCGTCCAACTAATGGACAAAATCCGGGAGATGGTCAGCATTGTCTTGCGATGGCTTCCATTAAATATGTAATGTATATTTGGTGACTTTTGACTCCTTTTCCCAGTGAGATGCAGTGTGATTTGTCTCAACCTAACATACTAGTCGCACGTGAAATTCTTCAATGTTAAGAGAGAAACATGTTTAACTTAATTTTATTTAATTCCATTTTACACAGTTAATTGCAGAAAAAAATTACAATGGTGTTATTCAGTCAAGAATCTCCCCATGTGAGATTGGTTGAATTTCCACCCAAGTCCCTTTCTTTCCCCTAAATATCCCACGTGACTAACGGAGGTCTTTAAGGAGATTATCTTTCATGTACCTTTATGATATTAAAAAATAATCTAGGTATATATTAATACGTGAAGCAAAAATTTGTGATTCGTTTTTAAGATACTTGCCGCAAGCGGAGGAGTATGAAATTACGCACGGTTATAGTTGATGTAGAGAAGGATTGCGCAATGCTAATATTTTTTTTCAAATAATACATAAAACACATAAAATCAACTAAAAACTTATTACACTCACTACCTTGCATTTGACACAAACACATACAGGTGTTGGCAGGTGACATGAAAGATGTCTTTGTGAAAATATCCGCTATTGCTTTTAAATGCAGCTTAGTTATTAAACCTCTTTTTACATTTAATGGATGCGTTGAAAATAACTTGCAAATTATTACAATTTTAGAAAATTTAAATTAGAGAAATATTGGCGCTACTTTGGACAATATGAAGTTTAGTTTTTTAATTTAAACTACAGTCGAATTTCGACCGTTGGGAGGAGTCAAGTAAATGATAATAATCATAATCATTTATTTCCAAACATCAGAATAATCCTCAGAACAAGACCTGACGCTGGCTACAGCCCTGGCTAATAACAGCGCAATGCCAATAGTACAGCCGGAGCTTTTTAATTACACCGTATCAACAGAACCCGCGCTATGAATTATTTAACATCAGCGGGCGTTGGGTTCCTTGGCGGGCGGGAACCCTTTAAATTTCGGAAAGTGATCTTAGGATTTTTAATAAAAAAATCATGTCGTGTGTTCCCGTGAAATATTAAAATGTATCAAT
Organism: Spicauda simplicius; assembly: GCA_949699795.1. Lineage (NCBI taxonomy): Eukaryota > Metazoa > Arthropoda > Insecta > Lepidoptera > Hesperiidae > Spicauda > Spicauda simplicius. The sequence continues at coordinate 15,218,228 of OX453077.1, read as the reverse complement.
GCAACGATAATATGACTAATATTATATAGTCTAAAATCATTTGATCTTGGAAAGATAACATAGATGATTCGCCGTGAATAAGATTTAATTTAACTATTGTATGTATTATTTTGTAACTCTTTGTTGAATTATGTATTATGATGTCGAAATTGCATTCATTTTTCCAATAATTTCAACATTTAAAGTTTTCAATATGATTTTAGTTTTGATGTCATATTCAGGCGTGTTTAAATTTGAAAATAATTAATACTTCTGATTATTTCTCAACTTCAATTATGGTTTGTTTTATAAATATTGAAACGCAGTGTCTAATTTGAATTGTATTCAATATATAAATGCTTAGAAACCAATCATTTTAAAATTTTATTATGATACGGAATCATAATCTCATTGAATCGTCATGTTGATCCTATCTTGATATCTCAGATGGTAGAATCAGTACGGTTTGAGCAGGGAGGTACCACTGTCATACCTATTTCTAACGTGAAACTGTTTTTCGTCGAAAGTGTGTGGGTGCCAGCTGTCTTTAATTCTAGGCGACCAACTTCCCCACGAGCGGGTGTCGGCTCATTTTTATATAGGGGAATATCTTAGTCTATCACAGATGTTTCAGATAGGATCCTTGTCCTGTATGAGATTGCTTACAGTTGTCCATGTGCGGCAGTGACCACATACCATCTGGTGGAATATCTTTTTTTTATCTGATCGAAGTAGCAAACGAGCTACTTCGATCAGATAAAAAAAATCGACTTCCTTTCTAATAGATAACATTTTAAAATTATTTTCACAGGAGCATCCACCGTGCCTCCGATTTAATCTAGACATAAGCTCCATGCATAAAATACTTCAAATTTAATCTCTATAAAGTGTTCAAAGGCGCATCGGTTATAAGAGTTTGTTAAGCTGCGTTCATATGAGACGGTAGTAGCGTTGTTCGTGGTTTGACTGTGTTACCACCGTCACATGTGCATTTACCTTACAGCTATAGTGTTATATGTATGCTTTGAATAAGACATCATAAATAAAAACACAAAATCTGTGATCAAGTATATTTCTTACACATCGAAATTAGGGGGCAGACGTAACTTTATGATTATCATTTATGAAAACTTTTTAGAATTGAAATACCGGACCTTAGTTTAATTTTTTGTATGTCAGAGGTAGGTTTTGCTTCATAGGTTTTTGTATGACTACCATGGGGTCATGACAGTAAATGTTGTATTGAAGTTATGAAAAAAAAACGAAAAGAAAATTTAAGAAATGTTAAATCTCCAAGTATAAAATTCTCCGATTTACTGGATATCAATAATAAAAAAAGATTATTTAAATTCCATCCGATATATTTTTAAATACTTACGTTTCCCCGTTTTAACTTGGTTCTAGCTGAGTGTACATACGCCAGAGCCATTAAAAGAGAAAAAAAACAAAGAGTATCTGTGATGAAGCATTGTCACTTGTCATCTTTGGAGAGAGGAGGGTTTTGATGTATTTATAGAACGTAATTTTATTTTCTGTATGCCAAGGCATCAGGTACAAGTACATTTCTTCCTTGCTTTATATTTGACCACCACTGTGTTTTGGCTTCCCCAAATGTTGCACTGAAATTATGCAAAAGAGCAAAAAAAAAAATTTCTTCGCAATCGTTAAATCACCAATTTCGAACGTTGCCCGTGCGAACGTGCCCTAAAACAAAGCGGAGTACGATGTACCCCTGTTTGCTCTCACTCACGGTTATGGACTTCGGATATCTCATCTTGCGATTAAACGTTTAAAATTCATACTTTTGTTTCAACATCTCCCGCTCCGAGCGTTTTTTGGTCTGCGGCCGTCGTCGCCTTGTTTGAATTCTGTTTCATTTATATTCTTCGATATTGGTATCGGAGGGCTTTGTGATTGTATTAGCGGGTCCATTTGTAATTGATTTTAGTTATCTTGTATTATATTCCTGTTCCTGAGCAGTGATAGCCCAATGGTTAAAACTTGGCTTCTCAATCGGGACGTCCGAGATTCAAACCAAGGCACGCACCACTGATTTATGTGCGTATTAGAAATTAATTATCACTGGTTTTCGGTGAAGGAAAACATCGTGAGGAAACCTACACACCTGAAAGTACTTTAGAAAAAAATCTCGGAGGTGTGTGAAGTCCACCAATTCGCACTTGGCCATCGCGGTAGACTATGGTCTAAAACTCTATCATTCTGAGAGAAAAACGGGTCCCAGCTGTGGGACATACATATTCCTGTTCATCTATTGTCACGTCCATTCATCCTGTTCGCTTATCAAGCCCACTGTCGGCCTTATTATCATAGGAGGGATATATCCTCTCCTAACACGATTTTTTGTCGATAGTCCCTCTGCCTGGTATGCTTGTAGGTGACCGCAATGGGTGTTGATATTACACACAGCTGCTCATCAGCTGAATTTTTATACTAAGTCGCCTCTTAGGAATTAGGATATCCTCGTTAGCAACTAGATGCTATTCATGATTTTAAACTAATATTATCGCGGAATTTATACATTTTTTCATGTAACGGGTACTCATGATATGCGATTTTTTAATTTCTTTCTGCCGATATTTCGACCCAGTTGCATGGATCGTGGTCGCGACCATGATGAACAAGAAGATACTAGATAGCTATTCATTATGGCCACTATACGCCTTAAACCGTGTTGTGTCGCACGACTAGAATATTTCGTTAGCCTTATTCTATCTTAGGAATGCTGGTTCTTTCAGGGTTGAATTCTATGATGAGTCGTTTCTTCATCATTCCGATTTTTCACTTTACTTTAAAAAAGAAACGCTTACCATCGTCCCTGTTCGTTGGAGATCATTGTAAATGATAAGTTGGTAGATTTCGATGTTCTTCAAGAAATATTGCTTTATAATGTACAGTCAGCAGCAAATAGTTAGAGGCATTCAAACTGTCCACATTGTTAGATACAACCAAAGTGCTCAATAATATCGGCACAACCTACGTGTTCTAATTGTTCACAACATCATAAACTTCCAAATGACAGAACATTCATAAATTCATAATGAACCAGTTAAATTGTCACAAATATAACATCTGTTACGACACCAGCGGTAACCTAGCAACGAGAGTGTTCGTAAATATAGGTACATTTTATAATATTATACCTTATGTTGCGGATATAAGGTTCCTGATCACTTACGGTATAAGACATGGTAACAATGACTCTTCTCTTCTCTCTTTTTTATATTAACAACTATCCTTTTCATATCTTGCAATGACGTCATTGACTGCCATTGTCATAGAATCGGTCTAGGGGAACAAGAGGCATGATAAGACAAGACGAGAGGACGGACGAGTAAAACGGGTCATGCCCACATACCAGAAACTAAATGCTTTTGCGAGATGGTGCTGCAGCCCATCAAAGCTGCTCTCAAACAATACTCAATAGACCATGACAGTTGATTTACAATCAAATTTAGTTTAAGTGCTTAATTGATATAATATTTTTTTATCCTTAATAACTACAGAATCAAGTAAGAAATAGTATTGAATTGATGATTATTTTCTCCTTTATTTTACGTTTTCCTTGAAGTTGATGGGCAATTTTAACATTGCTTTAGTCTTACCGTTATTTTATATATTCTTTTAACATAGTAATTGGGGTAAGATGCGAAATGTCACGGGGCACAATGGGATACACCATTATATTGCATTCTAATAATTCCATCGACAGAGTATCTCCGGGTATCCGGGCGCAATTGCGTCAAGTGTTGTTAATGTTCAGTATATGGAAACATACCCATATATTGCACCTGAAATACTTACCACGTCAAGTTCTACAAACCTACCCTCGACAAGAAAAAGAAGGCCTAAGTCCGTTCATAACACACTTGAAAAAGAACAAGTTCAATCGATTGATTCTTCTTCCGGTTCTCTCCGGAAATAAACGTTTGCCAGTGACACTATCTGATGCTGATTCACCACAACAACATTGTTCACAATTATTTGACGTGCAAAAAAGAAATTTCTCAAAAATTCGTTTTCACATACGAGCTTAAAGTTATTCGATCGTTACTAACAAGCATGTTCAAATGGTTTCAAAGGATGTATATTAAAAAAAAAATAAAGACCGATGTATATTTATTACAAACAATATATTTTAGCTAAAATATAGTAGTTTTTCTGTTTCCTCTACGGTTTTCTCATTTTTAAACTGATGAAAAGTATCTTCATTAAATTTTAAAACCTTAAATGAGATAAACAAATGTCAATATTATCATTGCTCGCACAGTAAGTAAGTCCTTACAAGATATTCGCAACATAAAGTTTAATATTATAAAATGTACCTATGTTTACGAACAGTCTCGTTGCTAGGTTACCACTGACGCGGGAGCATTTGTGACAATTTGGGTGGTATTAACATTATGAGTTTATGAACGTCCTGACATTTGGGAGTTTAAGATGTTGTCAACAATTAGAACACGTAGTTTGTGCCGATATTATTGAACACTTTGATTGTATCTAACAATATGGACAGTTTGAACGCCACTAACTATTTGCTGCTGACTGTACCTTGGAGTAGAATTTAATTTATTTTCTGCTAGAACTTTATTTTATTTTATTTATTTTATTTATTATTACTTAATTTATTTTCATCAAGAGCTTTGAATTCGATTTCCATGTTTGAATGATTCGAAAAATTTTGGTACTATTCTACTGTTCTCTGCCCTTTTATAATGAAATCTGCTATAACAATTATTCTTGTTGACGCCAGATGAACTGACCACTAAATTAAAAGGAGGATTTGTCGGTTCGCTGCACAATATCTTTCCTACTGGTTTATTGTAAGTGTTATATTCAAAGATAAAAAAACTGGTTTTAATGTTCAATATATATCTTTGTATAAAACCACTTGCTATTTGGTTTTAATATCAATATCACAACATAATATCAATTTCTTAATAAAATCTGAATATCATATTCCATTAAAATATATGAAAAATCACTGTACAATCAAATATACATAAGGACGATCGAGCGTAAGCAATCATACACGTAATGTAATTTATAAGAAAAATTACGTTTCATTCAATTTGACTCTGATATTTGAGTAAACACTTAAGATCTCTCATGAGACTCGGCGTGGTGGGCTAGGGTGGAGGGTAGGGAGGGGTAAAGAAAATATAGAATAATAATGGGTTGATATCGGTGCGTATGTTGACAATCACTTCGGTTATTATTTGCGAAGAAGTCCGTAGGGAGTGAAGTGTTGTTCTGTACGTGAGGTGGGACCACGATGTCGGTGATTCTGTTTGTATGTACATATCGAATTGTGGACGTGAATCTGATGACAACAAAACTGTTGTTATCTGCTTGAATCCCGCAAGTCATTGCAGAGGAAGATATATGTTGAAGTTCTTAAGTAGGGCGAGCAAAAACATATTTGCCTACTTTTTAATAGCTTTGTCATTTTTAACTCATTGTTTGGATGGTGGATCTTCTCGTACGATGAGCGAATTTTAGGCTATAGTCTTCTGCGGTGTTTTTAAAGTTGCAATGGTAATTTCTGTACTGTACTTAATTTCTTTCTATATACTTTACAGTAAAATTTAAAAGCGTAAAAATTTACGATTTTTTAATAAACAAAATGTGTAGGTCCCATTGTGTCTCCTTGTGGGATGAAAAAATAAATCATGGATATTGTAACCTAGCTGTACAGGCAACAGATGCAAATTTATGGCATAAATTAGATCTTCAGTAATTGCATCAGAAACACGGTTGCTTACACGAAACCTTATCGAGTATTTTTTACAATATCCATATACCAATCTATCAACGAGTCATATCGAATGCTTCTGTTAAATCGTAAACACTCTAATAAATGAGCAAAAACAAATCGCTTATCAAAATAGTTACTCCAGTCAGTTTTGATAGCTTTGTTTAATAAAAAAGGTATACCACCACCCATCTATATTTCGCACACAAACCACCGACAGCGATCGTCAAACCGCATCCCTACTTGTTTAGATTTTTACGCAAACACCGGCCCATCTTTCTAATTGCCTTAATTAAAAGCACCGCAATCGAGAAGTGAGCCCTCGCCGGTTTCGAGTTTTTATTTTCAAAGGCGTTTTTTATACTTTTTCTAATATGTTTATTGTGGTATTGGGCGTTGGTTGGGTTTGTTTGATCGGCGGCGCGGTTTTGATTGGATCTTTTTTTAGAAACTTTTCCATTTTCACTTTTATGTTACTAAATATTTGTCTATCGTCTAGCAGTTTACTTGTTAGAGAGCAGTTTAGCCTAATGGGAAAAGTCTGTCTTTTAATCGAGGGTCTGCGATACGAATCCCAGGCACATGATAAAAATGAATTACCACTGCTTTGTTTTAAAGGAAAATTTCATAAGAAAAGGTATACCTTAGAAAGTTTTTTTTCAAATGTGTGCGACTTCTACACACTGGGCCAGGTCGAAGACTCGTGCCCAGCAGTGGGACCATAGTGGGGATTGACGATAGTTTACGTATAATTTGTCTTGTGTACTTTATTGGTCATTTTACATTTAATGTTACTATTATATGACTACTGTCTTATGTCGAATTGCTATATTTAATTTTGATCAGTGTTATCTTTGTCACTGTTACGATTTCAGAAACATATTCCTGCTATTTTGTATAATCTATCCTATTTATCTATTTATCGTGATCTAAACAAATCCCTTTAAATATCACGACCCGAATAATTTTCGCGGCACAACACAAAAATCTTTCATCGGCGTTATCTGGTATTTGTACTTAATTAAAATCCGCCCAATTAATACAGTGCGGTAGGCGGCAATTATCCGGCGGCAAACACTAGTAGGCCGACAATCGAATTAATTGCTAGTGTTGGAACTTTGAATTCTGTATGCGGGGTGCTCTGCTACCACCGTAACATTTATGAGACTGAAGCAGCATACAGTCCTCTTGATGGTACGTGGTCGCTGCTGCCTACGTACGTAATTAACCCCAATTAAGACCAGTCGTTCCAGTGGTTGGTTACAGATGCGTTGCTACCCTTGTCTTCGTTATCTCTCCCTTACCATACCCTTCAGATCAAAACAGCAACGCTTGATAGTGCTTTTCTATAAGATTGAACCAGCATGGAGTCCACCCATCTGGTGGACTCCATGCCAACTCCATAAGTGGTCACTGCTGCCTGTGGACTGGTGTAAGCAACTTCATATAGAACATGGAGTTCTATCATAAGACAATTCCAAATGCGTTACTACTCTCGAGGACTAAGATGGTCGCCTCATACAAAAGTGTGCCGGCAACCACACCCTTCTATCGAAACGCAAGAAATGCTTCACGCCAGAAATAGGTGCGGCGGTGGCACTTCCTCGGTCGAACTACACTGGTTCCACCACCTACAGGTTGAAATAGGTGTGGTGCTTCTAGAATCTAGACTCTTACCACTGTTTTATAACCTTAAAAAAAATCAGTAACTCAGATATAATAAAATCATAATTCGAATTTACGTAGGTACTTCATTATTTTAGTGACTTCGCCAGTGTCGCTCACGTCTACCACGCTAATGAGTCTCATATGTCCAGTGTGTTTAACACATATGACACTCATTACCAGAGTCATCTATCTGTGTGACAAATTCAGCGAAATACGACCGGCACTTTTTGCGTGAAACTGACAAACAAACATTGTCACAAACTTTCGCATTTATACCAAACTAGTTAACCCGGCGATTTGTTCCGCCTAAAAGTCAAAAATCCTAAATTATCAGTGTTCCTTCACTATATTATGCATGTATACATAAAAACACTTGAATCACTCTATTAAAAAAAAAACTGCGTTAAAATGCGTAGCGTAGTTTTAAAGATCTAAGCCATAGCGGCAGACAGCGGAAAGAGACTTTGTTTTATATTATGTAGTGATATCAATACAATAAAATTTACAGTATTGGAAATACACAATAGGGAGGGACAATTATCCACCACGCAAACACGACGAGACTTGACAATCGATTTAATCCCGGTTTTAATTGGCACACTGTTCACAACTAGCGCGGTAACTCGAGAGTGACAATCACATGGGGGGTGGTACTGTCGCATTGCGAGCGGTTAGCGATAACCTAGTTAATAAAAAAATCGGTTGCCTGTAAACTCGGTTTACTGACGATAGTTGAACTTGACAACGTCATAAGAAAATACTGATGGAATGGATGTATTTTTGTATAGCAGCTGTCCACGCGGACGCATCGCTCACTCAAGTAAGAGAGAGAGATGTCGAACGCTGCCGACCGCGGAGGCCGATTGTGCCTTTTTGTCGCTCGTTCCGCGCTCTCTATTGCACTTCAAGCCTTAAATGGAACGCCTCAGAGCGAGGTAACGCCGCATGAGTCATGCTTTTCAAGTGTGCAGCCAGCTCCATCGAATTATATGATGTTGTCACGTCAATAATAAATGTTTAGCTGATGATAGAACCAGTGAGTTTGTAGTTCTTGGATTTCGGTGGATGGGTGTAGTTTTCTGCTCAAAATCAAAATTTTGTCTGATCTCTCAATCTGAATCTGACACTACGTATGCCACGTATTGTAATGAAGTTTTTTTAATAGACAGAGTGATTCAAGAGGATGGTTTTTATGTATAATACATGTATAATATACTGGACAAACACTGATAATTTTAGATTTTTAACGTTTAGACGGAATGAAGTTCGCCGGGTCAACTAGTAGACAAATAAAAAATAATTTTGTTAGAAGCTAACTGTAAAATATAATAGACCTATAGACGTTGCGACTATATTCCAAAAAACATGAGCAATTACATATTTTTTGCCATAGTTGCGTATACACAGCAAATCACAATATTCGTAACAAAGATAAATAAAATGAACCGACAAACAAACAAACCTACATCCTAACGTGTTTACAGCGAGGGGAGGCAGGGGTACGGTAAACATAATTAGCTCAATCCACTCTTTATACCCGTTCGCCCCGCGGCCACCCATCCCCTGATTTTAATAACCCCGGTTACGCTTGCTTATTAACTTGCAGTTTAATATTGTTTGCTGTAATTAATCGTATTGGTCGTTCGGTTACGGATACTGTCCGTAGTATGAGTATTATTATGTTTGTAATAAGCATTGCTCACGTTTTCGGTGATTTCAAAGTGAAATTTTGAGGACTCGCGTGGCGGAGCGGTTACAATAACGGTCTGATGCGCAGCTGGTCCCGGATTCGATTCCCGGCCAGATAGGTATCTGAATAATGAGTTTAGATTCATGTTCAGGGTCTGGGTGTTTGTGTATTCGTCTTATGTGTGTTCATGGTACCCACGACACAGGAGAAAATCCTAGTGTGGGGCTATGAGTGTAGGAAGCGTGTGTGTTTCAAAGTACATTGCAAGTTAGCGTCCTATGTATTGAAATCTATGAGCGTAGTAAGAACAAGGTTTGTTTCGAGGAAATAAAATAAACTAAGGATACAGATCGCCACTCGTTTCGTATGGTTAGTCCATCTGTCTGTCCATCCTAGTCTGCTTTCAAAGTTTCTTTAGTTCAGTGTCCGAGTTTTTTCTTATAAGATTGAAGTAGCAAACGAGCATGCAGTCCTTTTTCTCATCACACTGGAACCTGTACTGAACCCACTACTGGTAATCGACTAGGGGATCGATCGTGGAGCCCTGGGCACGGCACGTGTCCAGTGGAGAAAAGGGGCCTGCAAGGATGACAACGTCTGTGATAGACTTGCAAGTGTATTGCATTATCGTTTGCCACTTCATCATCACTTCCTCTTGCCCCCAGGTTGGAGCTCACGCGAACACCACCGTTACCACCGTCGCCGCCGCCGGCGTCGTCGGCCCCGCCGGCCCCGGTCGCGGCGCCGAGCACGCCGGGCGCCCCGACGCCGGCGCCGACGCCCCCCGCGCAGGACTCCCCGCTACCCATGCTGCCGACGTCCGACCTCACGGTGGTCAGCGGCGTGGTGGGCAGCTGTGCTGTCGGCGTTATTACTGTGAGTTTTAGTCTTACAACCGTTTCCTTAAAGTTTTATTAATATATTTTAAGGTTTAATTTCTTAAAGGGGAGTCCATTAATTATTACGTGAGGTAGGTTTAGGTATTTTTTACTTAACCTCCCCTATTGGTGAGATGAAGAGTGTTTCGCTCACCTCGATCCACTACTAAAAACACATGAGATTATCCAAAATTAGGATAGCTTAACTTCAACTACTTTTTGTAGGGTTATTACACGTATGATTTGATCAGATTCAACCAGACTCCCCCTTCTAAATGTCTCACGTAATTAATGGATTTTCCCTTATACCTTATTTTAGAAGTGGATGTTACGTTAAGTGAAATAAATTATTATTTGAGGTGTGATAATTTTTTTTTTTACTTTTATCGAATTCATTTTTTTACCTTAGATAGAAGTTAATTCCTTAGATGATTGCAAGAATATCCAGATTATTGCAGCTATATTCCATGTTTCAATTGTATTTAAGAGGTTAAAGAGTGCAGATTCTGCTTTGTATTATTTTCTTGTAATCACATGTTTATAGCGTATTACATTTACCCGTCTGTCTCCAGACAACTTCACCACTCAACACGTCGTTACCGACCTCCCTGCCCTCCTCCCTGCCGTCGCTACCAACGTCCTTACCGTCGGCGTCGCTACCGTCCCTGTCGTCGCTGCCGTCGCTGTCGACGGCGGGCAGCGCGCCGCCCACGCCGCAGCCCGCCCAGCCGCCCACGCCCACGCCGTCGCAGCCTCCGCCCACGCCGGAAACTGGTGAGTCTTATTTCAAGCTAAGATTCGCCTAGTTCTTGTCAGGGTTCCCAACTTAGGGCTTTTTCCTCCAAATTTAGGGGATAAATATATATAATTTTTTTAATTTATGTATTTAATTCAGACAAGGTCCATATAAAAAATAATAAATAATATTGTTAGTAATAACTTAAATATTGTTAGTAATAAATAAGTAGGATGGGGATTTTATAAGGGTGTAATATTTTTAGGGGTGTTTTTACACCTTCAACACTTCAACATATAGTTGTTTTAGAGGGAAATCTCCCGCCAGGCTATATGAACATGGCTCACGACGAAAAAAAAGGTCATGCACTACACCCGAAGACCTTTTTGGGGGATACATTTTTGAAACTTAGTAACCCTGGTTCTTGTTGAGTGTCACATTTGTATTATCAACCGCCTAGTGCCTGTTCTTTTCAGGGTTTTGCTAAGAACTCGCCTAAGAACCCTTGTGTTATTTTCGAGATTACGTAGGTAGGTATGCCGAATGCTCTATGTAAGGAAGATTACTGTTTACGATCGTCGTCGTCGTCTACCCATTACTGTCCCACTGCTGGGCACGGGTCTTCTCTCGGAATGAGAGAGCTTAGGCCATAGTCCACCGCGCTGGCCAAGTGCGAATTGGTGGACTTCGCACACCTCCGAGAACTTTTTTTTTTTAAAGAACTCTCGGGTGTGTAGGTTTCTTCACGATGTTTTCCTTCACCGAAAAGGAGTGATAATTAAAGTATAATACGCACATAAATCAGAGGTGCGTGCCTGGGTTTGAACCTCGGACCTCCCGATCGAGAGGGCAAGTTTTAACCATTAGGCTATCACTGCTCCTTGTTTACGATCACTGTTTACGATCAGTTTAGTTGAATTTAGTTCGTAAAAGATTTTTTAGGTTTATAAGTTCGTAGACGTATTTTTTGAAAAGCTTATTCTGCTTCGAAAAATTTACGAAGAAATATTAATAATATAGGCAAGGTAGAACAAGTGTGATTCAACCGGGGTGTTTCCACTGCGGCACTTATTTATAGCGTGAAGCAGTTCTTACGTGTGTGTGTGTGGTTGCCGGCACACTTTTACATGAGGCGACCATCTCAGTCCTCGGGAGTAGCAACGCATCTGTGTTTGCCTTCAGATAGAACGTATGTTCTATATGAAGTTGCTTTCAGATGGGCGGCAGTGACCATTGACCATCATGTGGACTGCGTGCTCGTTTGTTAAATATTATAAAAAAAAGCGATTATCTTAGACCTCGGAAGTAACAATGCATGTTTCATGGACTTCAGAAAGTACTCATGTTCTATATGAATTGTCTTAGGTACCGATTTTAATGAGCGATAGTGATCACTTACCATCGGCCTGTATACCTGTTTCCTAGTTCAAACTCAAAAAGATGGTATGAAATGGAATAATTCAACACAGACCTCAACTTTTAAATTGGGCATCAGATAAATAATTAACCCACGATCATATGGAATGAAATTATATATTGAACAATTATTTTAATTAATATCAATATTTCAGTAATTTAATACAATATTACATCAATATAATCAAAGTGTGTTACATACTTGAAAATAGGTATTAAAGTAGTAATTTTAAATTAAAACTTGATAAAATACAATTATTATTGACTGTTGGATTATTCATCTATAATACATCTTTCTAACTCTTATCGTATCAAATCAAAACAAGCCTATTTTTTTTATAAAATATATAAAAAATATTATAAGGTAAATTAATTCTCATTATTTAATTACCAAAAAAATAACAATGGTCACAGCAATACGAAAATTATGTAATGTAATGAACTATCGTTGATATATCATAAATATTCACAGAACAATGCTTTTAATTACTATTTTCTTAACAATGAATTAATGAGTAGCAATTAAATTAATGAATTCTTAATGATTAATTAATAATGAATATATTACTGTTATGAAATATAAAAGTTAATTAAACGATATCAACATAATGTTGCAGTAGGGATTTTTAAAATAGGGTTTTTAATATTTATTTTCTAAAATTCATAAATTACTTATTTGATAAAATAAACTTACAGATTTTCACTTAGTTTCCAGTGTCACCATTTCTGTATGCTGATTTAGAATTTATTTTTTTAAGACAGTTATTTTAAATTTCTTTTAAATTTTTATATTTTTAACCTTTTAAATTTTTAAGTGTTAGCCAACCATTGTGACGACCATTTTATGTATTCCATTTTATTTCGCGCGTATGAATTTGGTGATTTTTTATACATTAACGTAACAATTTTTTTAGCTAGAACTTTGAACAAAACAAATAATAAAAATAAAAACAAATAATAATTGCGATCTTGTAAATCACACGACATAGAAGCAAAATTCTGAATTCCCGCTAAACCACTTGTAAACAATAAAGAACACAAACCCATGAAATGTCTTACGATGGGTGTAAACCTCTTAGGATGCGTTAAGAAAACCATCACTTTTCTGACCGGCCTCGTTGATAATGACTTGGACATTTATGCCCAAAAGTGGTTAATTATATGACCACATTGGAACATAATGTTTATTGAAATCAATTAATTTTTAAAATCAATATTACATTTAATCATTGATTTGCCCTATAAATGGCAATTATTTCTCCTTATACTAATTAATTAAATGATCTAAATACGAATAAGTGTATTTCATAAATTTGATTCGCCCGAACTATTAGGTAATTAAAATGATACGAGACAAATTGTTTTAAACATTTATTCCAACAACGCCACAATTATAATTAACTAAATTATTAATTATATTTAACCTATTACTAAATAAGCTCCGCCACTAATACTGATATGTTTGCATCACTCGATTTTATAATTTAAATTTCGAAAATCGTGTCACTTTGGAATTTTTCACTTTGAATGTCACTGAAAATTATTTAACACAACACTCTTAAGAAGGGAAGTGGCAAATCTAGTTGTCTAGACGTGCAAAGAAGATCCGGTGGTCGCGCGCTCCGTGTTACATGTTGGCGCTGGAAGTCGAGGGTTCGGGCTCGGGCTCGTCTTGAGCGGTGGTCTCCTCCGCGTGGCACCGCTTCCGGTGCTTGTGCACGAAGTAGTACGAGGGGAACTTGGAGCCGCACGTCTTGCACGGGTAGTAGTGGAGGGCGGTGCGCTGCGCCTTCCTGTGGCGGCACCAGTCGCGCTCCGGGTTCGAGTCCCGCCAGGCGGCGTTGAGCACGCGGCTGAAGCGCACGGGGCCGTCGCAGGAGGCCACGTCGAGGACGGTGCTGGGGTTCCGCTTGGGGGGCTCCTCGATGCGCTCCACGTCGAGCTCGCTGGAGGTGGTGGAGGAGGGCGAGGGCGGGGGTGGTGAGGCGCGGGGCGGGGTGGGGGCGCGGGCCCGGCGCGGCACGGGGCGGTGCGCGCCGGGCGGCGGCGCGGGTCTCGCCACGCACGGGCTCGGGCCCAGCCACGCGCGGTACAGCGACAACATGCTCCCCCGGCGGACCGACAGCCACTGAGCAGCCACGGCCGACGACGAACCTTATATACCCCGCCTCGGTAAATATGGCACGGTCCACGCACTGTTTTGATCTTGCCGGTGATTAGGCAGTGTTTACCAACAGCTGAGGACGTCCAAGCTAGGGTGTAGATAACAGAAAAAAACGAAGAAACTACTTACACGACATAGATATGAACTGTCACAGGTCCAAATCTCAGCTCAACTTTACAGTCAGTATGTAGAAAACTCATGTATCGAAGGATACTCTTTTTAAATCACAACATCCCTAGATTTTAAATTTTAAAATCTAGGGATTTTAAATTTGAATTTTTAAATTTTCTGAGATGCTAACTTCAATCATTATAAAAAATGACAATTTGTAAGTGGTCTTGCAATTGTATAAATTGATCAAAATTGTCTTCAAATCATCAACCCCTTTTAAAATAAATACATACTATCTACGACACAAAAATAGCAAACAAGCATGCGGTCCATCTGATGGTAAGTGGCCACTGCTGCCAATGACATCTGTAATCATCCCCAGTTAAGATTAGAACCCTAGATTATTATTAGTGCTTAGATTCGTTAGTTGGTGTGATTGGCAAGTATGCGATGCTACTTTTCAGGATTATGGGATAGATACGATACTTCACTTTAGGACTTGTTCTGTATGAAGTTACTTACAGATGTACATGTGCAGTGATAGCATATTGGTTGAAACTTGCCCTCTCAATCGGCAGGTCCGAGGTTCAAACCCAGGCACGCACAACTGAGTTATGTGCGTATTATTATAAATTAATTATATCACTGCTTTTCGGTGAAGGAAAACATCGTGAGGAAACCTACACACCCGAGAGGTCTTAAAAAAAA
Organism: Spicauda simplicius; assembly: GCA_949699795.1. Taxonomy (NCBI): domain Eukaryota; kingdom Metazoa; phylum Arthropoda; class Insecta; order Lepidoptera; family Hesperiidae; genus Spicauda; species Spicauda simplicius. The sequence continues at coordinate 15,203,105 of OX453077.1, read as the reverse complement.
AAGGTCTCGGAGGTGTGTGAAGTCCACCGATCCGCACTTGACCAGCGCGGTGGACTATGGCATAAAACTCTCTCATTCCGAGAGAAGACCCGTGCCCAGCAGTGGGACAATAAGAAGTTGACGATATATGCAGTGACCACTTACCATCAGGTGGACTGTTCGTTTGCTACAATCTGATGAATAAAATCTATCCCGTTCCATGTATTTTCAGAGCAAAGACAATGTCCCAATAACGTAATTACCTAGGTAGAACAAGCGCTAATCCTCCAGAACATAGTCGGTTGGCTCCGACACTGCGACACAGGGAATAGCAAATCACACGCGGACCGTACGGCTTAGCTCACGAACGTACACGATTTAGCCGATTTCAGTTAATTTTGAGTGGACGGCATAGGTATATGTAGGCTGGGATAGTCAAAATCTTTAGAGTAGGCGAGAAATGAAGAGTTCTTCTAACAGGAGGTTGGAGAATTCTTCTTTTCTCGCCACTAACCTTCGAAATTATTATACAAAAGTCCCAGACCTTTTACGATCGAAAGGTCGAAATATCTGTGTTGTTTTTGTTGAATAATCTCGACGGAGTTTATTAATATCGGAACCATCTTTTTCCCGCCTTAGCTTGGGGTAAAAATCAGTTGTCGACGGTTTTTCATCTAGTATCGTGGATGCCAGGAAAACACATACGGACGCAGATGTCTGACTGGCCGGTGTTCAAACCCGGAACCAACTGCGCATTGAACAGTATGATGACGGCTCCGTCACGCGGGACCTCAAACTTTAAATTACTGTAGTATTACGATCCTCGTTGCCTTTTTCATCGTATTTTGATTTGAAGGTGAAATATCATTCACTGAAGTTGTAAAATATTAAAAAATCAGGTTTGTAGGAATATTTATACATCCAACCATCTGTCCATTAGTCTTTTGAGGTCCACAGCTGGACTAGACTTGTTTTATCTGACTGAAGTAGCTAACGAGCATGCAGTCCACATGATGGTAGGTGGTCACTGCCGCCCATGGACATCTGTAATCAACTTCATACAGAACATGGGTTCCATCTGAAGTCAATCCCAGATGCGTTGCTACTTCCGAGGACTATGATTGTCGTCTCATGTGAAAGTGTGCCTGCAACCACACCCTTCAATCGAAACGCAAGAAATGCTTCACGCTAGAAATAGGTATGGCGGTGGTACGTACTTCTCCGGTCGAACTACGCTGGTTCTACCTTCAAGAAAACCTCGTTTAAAATTGGCGTTACTTTTACCTTTTCTGTTCTTTCCGAATCCAGCAATCCAACAGGGATGGATATATATTTAGAAGTAAATTACTTCAATATGGCAAGTCGCATGAATACAAAATTTTAAAAAAATGTTAGAAGTATCGTAATAACATCACGGATACTAAAATAACTTTGAATCTTTCAATAAGATGGAGACACCTTTTATTAAATTTTACAAATAAATATGTACCTATTATATTACTGTACGATCATAGACAAGAATCGACAAAAGCAAAAGGAGAAAAATGGAAAAAAATGAAAGAAAGAAAGAAACGTTTATTATAAAAATGAGTGTGAATCCTCGACGGGAGAGGCGAGCGGGCCGCAGGGGACCGCTAAGTGAATTAAGTGTTTGCAGAGCTGCTGGAGGAATATTATAGCAGTCATTGTTGAAACATCGGTGGGAAAATCTTTGAGTCAATACCCTCACGTTCGTACGATAACATTGTTGTTTAGTGCTCCACCTTATTTTCGTTTAAAATCGTAGCAAAAACATCCAAAAGTACATTAAAATACATGTACTTTGTAGCGCTAGTACAAAGCAAGAGTTTTGTGTTGAAATCAAGTTAATCGGCCATATTGATCGTGAGTAATTAACATTTCTGTATATTCAACATTACAACACAACGCTTAACCCTGACCTACGCAACTCGCAGTCGTCTCGCATCTACGTCACAAACACTGATAAAGCATTGCATTTGCAACTATACGCCTGCATAATAATTAAAAACATCTCGGCAAAGAAGCGTCTTGTTTGGAACTTTGCTCTAACGATAGGCATTGGCCAAGATGAGCACAAAAACCTTCAAGATTAAAAAATGCGCTGCGTGCTCTGGCGATCTAGGGACGCTCGAACAACTAAAATGTGTTACTTGTAATCTGCGTTATCACTATGATTGCATCAATAACACGAACACAATTTTTAAAGAGCTAACCGCGGATTATAAGTCTATTTGGGTTTGTCCCGCATGCCGGTCTAAGCAACCTAAAGGAGATAACTCCAACACTCCCATACGTGGGTCCGGCAGCATGACCCGCGACATAAGCCCAACATCCAATGTTACTATGAGGCGCCCACAGCATCCCACATCAGCTAGTATACAGGAGTCTCCTACTCTTGACAGTATCAAGCAGATAATGCAAGAGGAAATGAAAGTGTTATTGAGCCAAACAGAAAGAAATTTAACAAGACTGCTAGAAAACAAAACTAAAGAAATGTTTAAAGAATTTAGTGAAATTAAGGATACAGTCTGCTTTATAAACGATCAATACGAAGATCTCAAGAAAGATTTATTAGGTAAATTAACACTGGTGACAGAACTGAAAAAAGAAAACGAGAACTTGAAATCTACCGTTCAAGAATTAGCTAGCCGATTGAGCGTCATAGAGCAACACACACGTATGTCCAATCTTGAGATACAGTGTATACCAGAACATAAGGTCGAAAATCTGCCTCTCATCATTTCACAAATTGGGAAGATAACCGGCAATTGTATTCCAGATACGGATATTCATAAATGTACACGGATCGCCAAGGTAAACCCAGAAACAACACGTCCCCGTTCGGTTATTGTGAAGTTTTCGAGCCCTCGCACTCGGGATACCTTCCTAGCAGGAGTACTTAAATTTAACAAAAAGAACAAAGATAATAAACTCAACACGAGTCACATTGGACTAGGAGGTGACCCTAAACCAATTTACGTGGTGGAACACCTGACACCGGAAATAAAAAAAATACACGCCTCTGCCAGACAGACTGCTAAGAAACTGAAATATAAATTTGTATGGGTCAAGAACAGCCGCGTATTCTTAAGAAAAAATGAACACTCTGAACATATTATTGTAAGAAATATTGAACAGTTAAAAAAAATGGAAGAGTCAGAATCTTGAATATTCTTTTTTATATATTTTAACTTTTTGTATTAATTTAGTTTTTGGTAATATTATTTTCAAAATGTCCAAAAAAATCAAAATTTATTATCAAAATGTAAGGGGTATCCGTAGTAAAACACGAGAGGTAAAACTTAAAATATTATCCAACGACTTCGATATTTTAATTTTCACCGAAACCTGGCTTTGTGACGGAGTGTTTGACAGCGAATTTATTGACAGCCGCTATTCAGTATATCGGAGAGACAGAGAACAACCCGATCCCAATAAAATAAAAAGGGGTGGAGGAGTCATGATAGCAATTAAACATGACCTAAAATCATGCCGTAAAATAGAATGGGAAAGTAACTGCGAAGACGTGTGGGTTATGGTCGATATTGTCACAAAGCGTAAAACTATCCACATTGCTATTTGTGCGGTGTACCTATCACCACCTGTTAAAATCGATTTGCTAAAGCACTTTCTAACGAACACATCTAAAGTAATTAATACAGTTGATGATGTACTGCTTATAGGAGACTTCAACTTGAGTGGATTGTCTTGGTCGAAATCACCCGGATTGCCTAATCTACACCCATCTAGCAGTTGCAGTTTAGATGCTACCTTCGTCGACTTTGTCGAAGAGCACGATTTGAAACAATTCAATTCTATTGTCAACTCTAATGAAAAGTTACTCGATCTAGTTCTATCAAACTCGTCTCAGATACAGGTCCTCAAAAATACGGTTCCAATTAGCATAGTTGATAATCATCACCCTCCTCTATGTGTCGAACTCAATCTAGATAATGTTATCATTTTAAAAGAAAAAGTAACTGACAAGTACAACTTCTACAAGGCTGACTTTGTCTCCATAAATAATGACTTGAACAATATACAGTGGTTGGATCTATTCAACAACTGCATCAACGTTAACTCTATGTTGTCAATTTTTTACGATATTCTTAACAAAATAATTGAAAAACACGTTCCTAAAATCCAGCCTAAAAATAAAAATTATCCTGTTTGGTTCAATAAAAAATTAATTAACACCTTAAAGCAAAAAAATAAATATAGAATTAGAGTTAAAATCTATAATAATCCTTTAGACGTCCTTAAATTTAAGTCCCTAAGATCACTTTGCAATAACTTAATCAACGAGTGCTATGCTAAATACATCGAATCGATAGAAAAAAGTCTCGCAAATAATCCCAAATATTTTTGGACTCATTTAAAAAATATTAAAAAGTCCCCTAATACATACCCAGCAGGTATGAAATACAATGATCGGATGGCTGATGATGGTCCAGGCATGTGTAACTTATTTGCTGATTTTTTCGCCTCCGTGTATAATCATTCCAGCTTACCCTACTCTAATCAATTATCTTCACAAACCAGTAATTCCATCTGTAACATCAATATTTCTACTAGGGATGTCTTACAGAAGTTAAAGAGACTTGACACTAGGAAAGGAGCAGGTCCAGACAATATACCTCCACTATTAATTATTAGATGCGCCACATCTCTATCACTCCCTATTTGCCACATTTTTAATAATTCTCTTCATACCGGAATCTTCCCAGATACATGGAAACGCGCCAGAATTATACCCATCTATAAAAAGGGAGAGCGTGAAAATGTCATTAACTACAGGCCAATTTCCATATTGTCAGCCTTTTCTAAGGTCTTCGAGTCATTAATTCACCCCATTTTATCACGTCAAGTACACCAGGCTATATCAAAAGATCAACATGGTTTCCTTGGAGGCCGATCTACTATTACTAACCTCTCAAATTTCATCAATTTCATCACAGACTCGGTAGATTCGCAACACCAAGTAGACACAGTCTATACGGATTTCTCGAAAGCCTTTGATAAGGTAAGTCATGATTTACTAGCTGTCAAACTTTCGTCATTTGGAGTGGGGGGACCACTTATTTCTTGGTTCTCATCATACCTAGCGAATAGATGTTCATACGTCGAAATCAAAGGCTACTCATCTTATGTATTCTCCGCAACATCAGGAGTACCTCAAGGGTCAATTCTGGGACCACTCTTATTTAACATTTTCATCAATGATATCTCGAACTGTATCTATAACTCAAATTACTACATCTTTGCGGACGACCTGAAACTTGCAAAGGAGATCTCAAAAATAGACGACGTCCAATGTTTACAGCAAGACATCGACAGAATTTCTGAATGGTGCCGACTGAATGGCATGGACCTAAATCCCACCAAATGCTCCTTCATAAGTTTTACTCGGAAACGCTCAGTCTTTCAAGCCAAATATACCATTAACGGCATCCCACTACAGAGGTGCGATTTCGTCCGAGACTTAGGAATTATTATTGATGCTAAGTTACGATTCAACCTGCATATTGACAACCTTTGCAGATCAACACGCAAAACACTGGGATTCATTTTCAGAAATGCAAAACCTTTCAAAAATCTCAACACTAAGACAGTCCTATACACCACTCTGGTAAGATGCAGACTTGAATATGGAGCAGTTGTTTGGAACCCAAGCTTTCAGGTGTACAAGGACCGAATAGAAAGCATACAAAGAAGGTTTACAAAATTTTACTCGACTGGAATAAATAAACAATTACCATACACTCACCGTCTCGAAAATTTCAACTTGATCACTCTGTCCGATAGACGTAAGTTAATTGACTTAATTTTCCTATATAAACTTCTCAACGGGACCATGGATAACGCCGAGTTACTAAGCCAATTATCATTTAAAGTACCCTCTCGTGTTCCGCGGCATCCTACATCTTTTCTTACTCACAAACCTTACAGAACCAAGCTTGGTTACCATTCACTAATACCTAGATTAACTAGATTATACAAGGAAGTCTTATCTAAAGATAACACTATAGACCCCTTTAGCGACAGTGAAAGGAAATTCAAAGATAAACTAACAAAATTATTCAGTGTATAAAATATTAGTTTTCATTACTTTATTTAAACTCACGTAAACTATTTCAACTTTGTTATTGTATTCACTTATTTAATCGCATGTTGTGACTGCCTGTAAGTAGAATTATGTGCATTTCCATACCTTATATTACTTTTCTCTATTTTTGTAGTCCATGTAATTCTGTTGGTGGTTCTAATAAAATAAATAAATAAATAAATAAATAAAATCTAGACTTGGATTGGTTACTTTAATTTGAATCGCTCGGAATTTTATTAGCTTGGATTCGAACCTGGGACTTATACAATTTGGCACCTTTCTGAATGAATTACTTGTTTGGATTTGAACTTGGAACTTAGCAATCTCCCTTCGTCTGATATTTTTTCAATACATAAAAAAATCTACTACTAGGAAGCTACCGGAGCCGTGTTTAAATAAATGATTTTGTTACGATTTTTACGAATTCTTACAAAATGGCTCACTTTTACATAAAGCGACCGTCTTAGTCCTCGGAAGTAGCAATACATCTGTGATGGACTTCTGGTGGAGTTGAAGTGGTCACTGCGGCCATGAACATATAAGCGAATTCATATAGAACAAGTTTCTCTCTGAAGTCAATCACAGATGCATCGCCGCTCTGGAGGACTTAGATGGTCGTCTCATATAGAAGTGACCCTGCAACCACACCCTTCCAAGGAAACGCAAGAATTGCTTGACGCTAGAAATAAGTATGGCGGTGGTATCTCCCTGGTCGAACTTCACTGGTTCTACCACCTTGCTAAAGTTGCTTCACTACATAGTATAAAACAAAATTGCTTCCTACTGTCTGTCCCTATGTATGCTTAAATCTCTAAAACTACGCCACGGATTTTAATGCAGTTTTTTTTAATAGATAGAGTGATTCAAGAGGATGGTTCTTATGTATAATGCATGTATAATATAGTGGAGAAACACAGATAATTTAAGATTTTTGTCTTTTAGGCGGAACTGAGTTCGCCGGGTCAATTAGTAGCAAATAATTGTCTATGGGCGGCTATAACCATCCGGTGAACTGCATGCTTAGTATGTTGTTCGTCTTGAGAAGTATCCTCGTTCGAACTACACTGTCTCTACCACCTGGCTGTAGAACCAGTGTATATATCTCAAAAGCCTCTTCTAATATAATATCTTTTACACCAAGACTGCTAGAGATGAGGCACCCTGTCCACGCCGCGCCACAGAAACACATA